>CM059366.1:11985440-12167940 GCA_030370435.1 Auanema freiburgensis | reverse complement strand
AGGTGGCCGAAACTTTCTGTGAATTGTTGTGTTTAACAGATATAGTTCTCTCTATATTGTTCATCAATCAGTTCAATGATTATTTCTCGCTTTATTTGTAAAATATAGTGTTTCGTTTTTTTCCTCAGTTCATTTTCTTCTCAGACATGTTTTGTTCTGTTTCGCTATCCATATCAAAATCACTTTCAAGCTCATTCCCGTCAAAAGCGGAATCTTCATCCGAGTCTACGGGCGTTGTACTATTCCATTGGTAGACAGATGATCTTCTGATGTCTGAATGTGAACGACATAATTTAGTACTAGTTCTTAGTTGTCACCTAGAGTATCTTTGTCCAAAACGTTCATCAATTCTTTCGTTGTTTTCTTCTCTGGTGGTAGAACTTCGGCAACGATTCTAAGCATTTTTGGTGTGCTGAGCCCAGACAATTTGCAGGTCTCTTCGAGTCCTTTCTCCTCCACTTTAGATTCGTCGCTTTTCTTATCATTTTTCAGCATTTGTCTGAAATTTTTTAATTATTCAGAGAGTCTAATCAAACCAACGCTGCTTTCTTCTTCAGTAATGCTTGTGCTTGAGGATAATACTTTATGACATCATTCAAATCTTCTTTCAATAAAACAAACAGTGTCGTGTACCCTTTCGCTTTGATTGATGCTGTTCGACGGTTGTTGCCTCCGATAGCTAATAAACTGGAGAAATAACGAATTAATCACTACCGTAATTGTTTTTCCACCTTATTTCACCGAAGACAGAGCCTTGGGTTAGTTCCGCAAAAACTTTCTCGTTGTTTTCGCCTCCCACAACTTGCAGAACTCCCTGATTGACAATGTACATCTCCTTTCCTACATCCCCCTGCATATATTGATCGTAAACAAGGAATCTATCAACACACAAACTTTTTTGCAAACCATATCACCAGGTAGAAAAATCACAGGACGTAGTTTCAAAACAAGATCTCGTAAAAGAGCTCGGTCACAATCCTATGAACTGTATGAACAAGAAGAGCATTGGGTGATACTTAACTTGAAAAAGCTGTACTTTGCTCAAAGTATTATAGTGAACCGAAAGTGCCAAATCTGTCTGAAGTTTCAAAGGCAGCTTTTCAATTAATTTTTTCTCATCTAAACATATTTTTGTAAAAGAACAGGAGAATTTTAACCTAGTGTTTTTTGTTGTTGCCAGGTATAGATGAACCAATCACGAACTCTATCAGTCAAATCTTTTGACAAATTCAATCTTTTACATTCACCAAGTGCTAGATCCATTTTTCTTTGATATTCTTCCCTGTTTCGATTAGCGTTTGAAACTATATCTCTAATCTTATTAAGGAGTGAGCACAACTAGAGTAGATGAACATACCTGACCAAGCAACAAAGCAAATACAAACACTCCCATCATCCATGAGAATGTCATGTAGATATATCTGAACAATATTTATTCTAAAATCTTTTTGTAGATTTTTTGTTACTCGATGACATTTGTTGGAGCGGGGTTGTTACCTGTAGAAGTAGCTACAGCGGCTGTAAAGTAGAAACAGCGAATGTAAGCGTTGCCTGAAGACTTGATTTCGATAGATCATAAGAACCTCACCTTGATTGTTATAAACCCATTTGTTTAAATAATACTTCCCATTTTCCAGATAAGCTATCTGACCGAATGCTTGCCAGGCACTAAGCATATAGTAAATGCAGCTATTACAATGGATAATGTAAACCATATACGATAAAGTACGAGCTATTCTGAAAATTTTTTTGGTTATAAAAAAGAAAGTCAACGGTTACCTTATAGCGTAGGGGTTTGAAACAGCATTATCCAACATATCAAATAACGCCCAAAAGGAATTTATCTTCAAAATACGGTTTATACGGAAAAATGCTACGGGACGGAAATAAAAATAACAAAGATCCGTTGGAACCACGCTCAAGAAGTCCAATACGAACAAGCGGCTTGTACGATAGTTCTTCCACATCTCACGACCATCAGACTAAGAACCACGATGAGGATTTCTAGAGAAATGAAAAAACTACAATGGATCTTCCTCCTCGCATGAATTGCAGGCGGGGTTTTATGAGAGTCATATCAATGACGTAAATAAGATCGAAAAAATAATCAAATATCATCCAATAAAATATATTATCTTTAGTCTGAAGCACAATCCATTTGATTATTTTGGAAAAAGCTCTCACCTGATATGGGTAACTACTTCTTAGAGGCACACAATACGCATTGTAAAGGAATGCTGAAGTCACAATAGCCAGCCAAATCATGTAAAAAGTGCCTGAAACAGAAGACAGCATGTAGTACTGAACTAGCAGCTCAAAACCATATTGATGTATACTACTTGGCAGTGGGATCCATTTCCCCCTTCTCGCAGATTCCAGGATTTCCGTTGTTCTCTTAAGCAATAAAGAATTTTAACTATGCAGAAGGTATACCTGCAGTCCTATCAATGACATTAAGCTTGGTCTTTTTTCATCTTTGGGGATAGTGGAGCTTACTATAGATATATTATCATCGGGAGTTTCTCGCAAGAGAGTATCACGAACAGTAGAAGTACGTCTTTGAACCTACAAGCAAAAGATCAAACAAGTAGCATGGCTGCACAACTTCTTTGGCTAAAGTGTGAAGTCTTTCCTTCATTATGAAAGAAATCTGAGATCTGACGTCCGCATCGGATTGGTCAGTCAGAAAGGAAGCTCTTCTGAAAGTCAGATTTTCTTCACCGAAATCATCTAAACAATATATATGATTATAAGAAAAATAATTTCAGAAACAGAACCGATTGGAAGTCCTTCCTCATTTTCTACCTGAATAGCAATTTGGGGAACAGGCAGCGGTCTTGGAGACTCCAGATTTCTTCAAAGCTTTTCATTTATTCAAGATAATGATGGAAAACACTCACGAATCAATTGAAAACCGAGGACTGAAATCGTCATCGTCCAAATGCTGTGGTTGTGACTGTTTCTGAAAGCAAAAAATATGCAGGGAGGTAGATAAAGAGAGATGAGGAAACGAACTCACGTCATGTATTAACGATTTGACAGCCGCCCAATGTTTCTTGGGAGCAAAAGCTAGTTTTTTGGTCATTCTTATTTTATTTTGAAACAAAAGCAGACAACTGAATTGGAGATAGTTTCCGTTCGATTCAACGGAAACCGAAGGTAGAATGAACTATGTGGTTAGTGAGATATAGAATAGCAATTTCGTGAGAATAAAAAACAGTTCAATTACACCGAGCGAATCGGAAGAAGCAAAAATATCTTCAATTCAAAACAGTTTTTCAGAACAAAGTTTATTATTCGAAGAAAACTGCTTCTCTACCCAGGATTATACGGATGGGACATTACTTAATTCCTGACTAAATCCAATCTTTAATTCAATAGAAATGTCAGTCCCATATATATATGGACTCGAATCATTTCTCAACAACCTTTTGCTAGTTTGTCAAAATCTTTTCAATTCGATTGTTAATTTAAGCAGTGTGATTGGCTCACTTGTGCTCAGACGATATGACCGTGATTACTCCATTCAAACATGCTAATTACCTATCATGTTTCAACGTGAGCTTTACGTGGGAAATTTGTTTCTGAAGTCTTTAAACACACACAAGCGGTTGCATTCGAAATAAGCTGACAACCGATCTCAGCATAACTATTAACTATTTTCTTAATTTATCTACTTCTTCATAAACGAATAAAACTCACATGACTGTTGACAATCATAAACCGACGGTATCGAAGTCTTTTTTCCATTTCGTTCTGTTCACTCATTCTGAAAATTGTCGAACACTATTCGTTCTGAACAAGCAAGAAAATTCTATGTTGGAAGACCGCACACCTCACCAGATATAATGATGCTTGTTGGTTACTAGGTGATGAGCATCATCGTTGTGCTGAAAGCTCTTTTCGATCAATATCCACATCTTTGGCCTCACGCAATGATAGCATTTTATAAATATAAGCTACTTATCGATCAGTTTCTCTCAGCTAAACCTTTTTCTAATAAATATCAAAGTAGTGGTGTAAAATGATTAGCAAAGAAAAAAAAATAACTTTATTACTCAACAACATATTAAAAATGAATCCAATATTATTAATAAACCGGCTATAATGTTCGAATTATCATTGAATTTTTGATTTTCTGCACATCTCAAATCTTATTTTTGGTGATACTGTTTCGTGAAGAAGGTCTTGCTATTCGGGATTCTCTTCCCGTTATGGATTCACCGCCAGTACTTAAGTCGCTCAGAGTTCTTTCATGTTTATGTGGGAACATTGGTAGACTTCTTTCCGTTTTTTCTCGAATTTTCATTATTGGACCCGGAATGCCCTGTAAAACCAACTTATTCAGTTTTTGGGGTTGTTTTACCGTAAATTCGCCACTGCCCCGAGAATGGCGGTTCTTGGTGAAAGCACGCATGGTGTCAATGGCATGTGAGGGAGCGACATCCTTATACAAGAGATTTATATTCAAACGTCCTGAGCAGAACAATATGAAACTTTGAAAAAAGGAACGACATACCTTTCGCGCGACAAGGATCATGTTTACCTAAAAACTCTTCCAATGTTTCCCATCCGCCTCCAACACGCACCATTACCGTTGAACGAAGGATGCGTACCATTCGTTTAATTTGGGTATCACCAAACTGTAAAAAAATGTATTAAGAGGAAACAATTCGAAACAAACTCTGTAATGCCCATCCGTGATCTTCTCAATAACATATGGTTTGCAGCAGTTACAGACTTTACATTGACGGGAAATCTCTTCGTTGATTTTTTCATTATCCGTTACAGGTTCTCGGACGCGCTGAATATAATCAGAATTGAAACCAGAACTCTCATCATCCAAGTTTTCTTCCTCATCAAAAATCAATGAGAGTAGGATGAAAACAAGGAAGGATAGGAGAAGAGTGTCGATATCGTTCATTTTGAAAACGTGAATGGAGAGGAAATGACAACCGTTTGTTTATCAATCATAAAAGCCTGGAACTTACATTGGCTAAATCAAACCGTAGAGCGTTTATGAACTGTTTCGAATCGATCAGGCCGTCTTTATCAAACAAGTCAGCAACCTTTTCCATTTCTAACCTCGAAGTTGGGAACCCTGGTTACAAATGTTGATATTAAGTTTAAATATAGCCACTTACTGCTAGCAATTATGCCGTCGATAAAAACGTTTCTTGGCACTCTACCTGTGTGAGAACGATCAATTCTGCGGAACAGATCAGTTACGCGAGCCTAAAGATAAAACAGAACTATACTGATGGAAGGTTATTATACTCACTTTCCCATGATCATTAAATTCAACATAACGTTCTTTCCAATCTTCCCATTTCCAACCTTCAAGCCTCTTTAACTCATTCAGAAGATCTCTCTGTTTATCTAAAGCCGCTTGATGGCCCATAGATTCAATCCATAACTGCTTCCAATCAGATGACAACTGATCAGCAACAGGATTCCTGACATCAAGCATAAGCTTTCAATTCAAAATTCACCAACCTTATATTTTTCCTGACTGATTTTGTCGCATTTTCAATATCCGGCTGTCTTTCTCTCAAATCAAAATCAAGATGCTCGTGATTTTTCTGCATTGCATCTAGCTAAAACATTATGGGTAATGATGACTTCTTCGAAAACTAACAGTCTCTAAATCACTCGGTAAGGGATGTGAAGTCATTTCGTTCAAGTCGCTTCTCTTATTGGTTACAAATTCGCGGAGTTCTTTCAGCTTCTCCTCAAGATCTTTTTCATTTTGTTCTTCCTCGAGAAGGTTGAACTCTCGATCACTGAGTTTCTCTTCCACTTCCTAATGGTTAATTGGTTTGAAGCAATGTAAAACTAAAACTACGCTACCTTCCACCGAGCATCGAGAACTCGAATCCAATGTTTCACATTCTGCTCCGCCTTCGGGTGGCACTTATCTCGAATAGCTTGACCCTGCGCTAATATTTTATTTTTATTCGGAGTATTGCTGTCCATATCATCTTTTATTCCGTTCAGTTCGGCCAACGATGACTGCACATCAGTAACAGGTTTCTAAAAATCTTTAACAAACGATTATGAAGAAAAAAAACCTTCAGTTTTGTTTCCGTTTGAGCAAGCCAATCTAGTAAGGAATGGGCTGTCTCATCAAACTCAGCGGCTAGTTCTTCTGCATTTTTCAAAGAATCAGCTCTTTTTTTCGCTGCCTGATCTAATTCGAGCCATTTCTCATTCAGTCTTTGCGCAGATTCTTGTACCGCTGGAGCTTCATCTACTCCCTTCGCCAAAAGATCTTTGGTCTAAAAATCAACTGCGTTTGCTGAGTTCAGATTCTCCAATCTCACTTTTTTCAGAACGCTCTCTACACCTTGATGCTTTGCTTGTCGTTCAGCCGCTTTGTTGCTCTCAGCTTCAATCAGAGATCGGACTGTAGGTAAATCTCCATAAACCTTGAAACATACAATATGAACTATTTTCAAACTATAAGAAAACCTTGTCACTATCTTCAGACTTGAGTCGTTGCATTTCATCGTCGATCCATTGCTCTAATTTCAGCATAGCTTCATCGAAGGCTCCGCCTTCAATCACGGCTTGCTCAGCTTCACGCTGCTTGTCCAAGCAAAGAGCCGTCAAAGCTTTCCATCGCTTTGATAAAGCATTATTCCTAAATTTCGAAATTATAAGAAAAATTTGAACTTCAGTGAAACCTGGAGTTTATAAGCTTAGCATCAGCTTTGGGAGCGTGATCAGCCAGATTTGTTCCTCTTTTTTTCGAAATTTCATACTGAGGGTGTCGTTCAGCAAGTTCTCCTTGAATTTCTATGATGTTCTCCAATTGGAGTTTAAGACGATCAACGCTGCTTGTCGATGGTGACTCTTCAGCTAATCTTCCTTCAACGTCATCCATCCAATTTTCTAAAGTTTCGACTCCAGAGATCCATGTTCGAACTTCCTCTGCTGCTAGAGTGAGTTGCTGAAACATTGCTTCAGAAATCGTTTATATTTGGATACTCACCTTTCCTCGATCTGTAGTACGATTTAAGACTTTCTCGAAGCGATGTTTCCTTGTAACAAGCCCGTTTTTGATGGGGATTGCATCCTTTGTTTCACAGTAATATTGAAGACGCGTGCCAGTTGCCCGAAGGTCAGCAAGTATTTGTTTCCTTAAAATTTAATTTTCGTTTAACGAAAAACCCTGTAGCAATAACCTCTCGTTGACCTCTTCTGAGAAAAGCTCGTGTTCCTCCAACTGTGCTTCAACAACTTCTAAGATACGGCTCACTGGTTGGAGTGAGGTGAGTTTTTTCTCAGCTTCTTTCAACCATTGATCACATTCAAGCATAGCTTCGTGTAATGCAATAGCCTCATTCAGAGCTACTTGGAGTTTTTTCTCCCGGTCGACGCATAGCTCCTAACAAACATAAATTATAACTTTACTAGTACAGCAGTTTCCAACCTTGACTCGATTCCATTTATTTTTCATTTGGCCATAGCTTTTGCCTATCCAAGATTCTCTGTCATTACCATGATCGGACAGATATTTCTCTGTTTCTTTCAGGTAGTCATCCAATGCTGGACAGTTTTGCTCTACTTCAGCTCTCAAAACACGGAAATCATCCAGTTGTGCCTCAGCTGTTTCGGGTAATCCTCCCGTGGGTTTGGTAGTAGTGAGTTGATGTTCAACATCGTCTAACCAGCTAAGCCATCGTTCTAATTCTCCACCCACATTCTCGGCTTCTCCTCTTGCCTAAATAGAGGTACACTTTTGATAAGAGTTGCGAGTTTGAATCACATACTTTTTCAATTTGATCAGCTAAAGATTGAAGATCAACTTGTAAATCTCTCCATTTTTGATTCAATGAATCCATTTTAGCAGCGATATCCAAGTTCGATTCCTCTTTGATGAGATGCTGCGCGGCTGAGTTCAATGTGTTAACACTAAACTGGCTTGTATAATATAGAGCAAACAATAAAACTACCTTTGTTCATGTGAATGTACATCATTTTTTATGACAGCAAGCTTACATAGCTTTATTTCCACTTGTCTTAAATTTGCTGCTTCGTCCTCTTTCAATTCACTCAAGGAAGTGCGTGTATGGTCGATCCAAGCAATCAACTGATTAGCTGCTTCTGATAACCGCCCCATTTGAAGAAGCGCTTTTTCAATCTTAATTTTTTATTTGACTTTGTTTATACAAAAATTGTACCTTGTGCTCCCGATCAGCTAAAGCTCCATATAATTTAGCCCATCTAGCGTTCAAATCGCTTATTGGTTGACGCACAGCAGCAGCGTGGAGTGGTGGAGCACCACTAGCTAACTGAGTAGCTGTATGAGCAAGATGCTCTTTTACAAGAGCTTGTTCATCAACATTATCTTTGAAGCGATGTAAAGCTTCTAGCTCTGCAGGGATTTCATCAATCTGAATTACAATAGCTATCACATTGTTCAAATAAGCACTTCAATACTCTAAGACTGTCAGCAGGTTTCAAAGTGAGAACGTAAGCTTCAGCTTTGTTCATCCAACCTAGCAAACCTGCTAAGTTGTCATGGAACGTCATGGCTTCTTCCATAGCTATTATGAGATCACTGAAAATAACATGAACTAACGGAAAAAAATGTTTACTTTACCGATTTTTATCGGTGAATAGCTTAGTTATAGTTCCCCAATTCTCTTGCACTGCATCCACCTGAGTTTTAACGATGACTTGTTCTTCAGGTGCTATAACATCCGACAAGGCTGTTCCGGCCTGTAGCAATATATCATATTATTCAAACAACATAAAGCTTCAAAATGTTCTTTTTGTTTATTCATCAAACTCACCCCACATAAAGATAAAATACGAGGACCAGTTGTAGACATAACACCGGCAACTTCATTCATCACAGCTTGTTGTTGTTGAATTTGCTCAGGTTGACCAATGGCAGGCTCAACAGCTTCCAAACGAACACGTAAATCATCAACAGCCTTCTGGCATTGGTCCAATTCGCTCCAGAATGTCTTGGCTTTGTTGAGAACATCGTTCAAAAAGCTTCCTCGAGATACGGCTTCTTCTTCGATATCCCTCCAAAGTTTCTCCAGACGATCCAATTTATCAACCACATCTTGTGCCGCAATATCTCCTACAATGTATAACCTGAAGAGGGACCAAGATTCTATCTTACCTTGAGGTGCACTTGATAGAAGTTCAGCAGCACTCTCTTTCAATGCCGAATAAGTTCCTTCTTTGTCCCTCAAACTTTCAAGAACAGCAACGTTCTCAGATAACTTAGCTTCGATAACCACGGGGTCTGCCGAGACATAACTGTTATCTCTGAGCTTGTCCGCAGCTCCTTGCAGGTTCTCAACGAATTTTTCTAATCGCTCTCCGAACCCACTCGTAGCATCGAATATACTGTCAAGCACATCGCCACGTTTTTTCGCGGCATCGAAAACCTCCTGATATCTGTTAAGTTCAAATTTTTAAAACAAAAAATGTTTTCATCTTACTTCAAGTTGAATTCTTCAGCTAACTCTCCTAATTTCATTCCTTCATGTTCTGAACATAGCTCTTGCATAGCTGCGACATCCAAAGAGAAACGATCTACCAATGGTTTATAGGCAGTTAGAGCTCCAATTAGTTCCTTAAAAAACACGGCACTCAAAGAAAAAGATAAAGTAAGGATACTGAATTGTGATTGTGCATCCTTCTTAGCTCTACTGATGGAGTGGTTGTCATGATCTCGGGGGCTCCTCTCAACTCATCATCAATTTGATCAACTGCGTTAGAAAGTTCGTCGAACTCTGATGTGAGTTGAGCAAGAAGAGCAACTGCCTGTTCCAAACAATCAGTTCGATCCATGCAGAACGATGCAACATCATCTACGATCTGTTTTCCGGTCTCACACTTGTCGTTCAGAACAGAGAAACTTGGGTTTTCTACACCTCCTGGTCCTAACTGACGAATTACTTTTTTTGCCTCCGAAACTATCTCACGGAGCTTCGCCTAGAAACAATGAAAAGTTAATAAAAAAAATTCAAACTAACCTTGTTAGCAGTGACATCTTCGTTCATTATTTTCTGATTCCTCAGCTGTATTTTAACAAACTCAGGATCGATGGAAGGACGTTGAGCAGTGACAACTCTTTCACGAGCATCTTGGAGCCATTCGATTAGAAACTCGAGTTCATCCAAAACTTCTCTCGACTGTCGCTCAGTCAAGTCCAACCGTTCTGCTCGTCTGGCAACCTAATAAAAATTGTTTGGAGGATAGAACAGTTTTTTCAACCTTGTTGGAAATTTCATGAACTCTTTTATTCATTTCACTTGTGTTCTGATAAAGTTCTTCTGCGCGCTCAGCGCTGCATAATGATTGAAGTTGAGTGGAAACAGCAACAAGATCGTCAACTTCCGGCCTCCACCGTGTAACATCTTCTTCGATAGTGAAAATTAGCTTAACAGTTTCAGTTATTTCATGAAATGAAATCTCGGCCTACATGAGCTTGTGTCTCAACGTCAGCATCGTCAACATTTTGCAAATCCTCTTCTACGGCTTCGACCCATTGCATCACAGCATCAAAACCTTCGTGGAATCTTTCGGACAACGGAACGGCTTTTGATATTGCTGCGAGCTTATCGTCCGCGGATGACATGAGTCCTTGATACCTAGATTGAAAACGTAAAATATGATTATGTAATGATTGAATACCGAATCTTTAAGTTGCTCAAACGGTTTTGTATGTTAACAGTATCCTCCGGGCTTGCTTGCTTACACAACACTTGGCCAACTTGTATTACAGCCATAACCATTTCATCATGATCAGTAATACTCTCAGCCAAATCCTGAATGCATTTATGTCATGAGGAAATAACTTGAAACATACCGATAATAAGTTACATTGCTCCATGAGATCATCTGGCTCGATCGCAAGCTCATCCATTTCTGACAACTTGTTCTCAGTTTCCGATAGCCATTTCAGTAATTCATTCGAATCCTAATACTGTTATAATATTAAAACTAAAAAGCAATACTCACATGATCGAAATCACCAACTTGTGTGGCAAGATCAGAAAGCATCTCTCTCATAGATTCAACACGTGAGTCTAAAGACTCGAAGCGAGTTTTAAGTTGATTGGAATCTTTCTCGAGCTGAGCGGCGTCTTCTGCATTCACTAGAGATTTTAAAACAGGTAAAATCTGAAGTGAACAAATGGTAGACAAACTGGCAATAAAAAACATACCGATAACACAGTGCTCACATCTGCTGCTTTTGATTTAACTTCTTCAGCAATTTGTAAATGGCAGTCAAGCATTTGTGCAGCTCTATCAGGATCTGTGGGGAATACAGCAAGAGATTGCACTGATTTCTCAGTCTGAATAAAAATTAAAACTTGAATAGAGAGTAATTACTACTTTCATGAGCCAGTTGTCCAAAGGAACTGCGCATTCCGTTAATCGCTCTGCTAAATCTACTGCTTCCATCAAGGATGCTTGTTTATCTTGGGCCCCTTGTAGGAGATCGCGATATCTGTAATTAAGAAAATCTTCAAAATTTCGGATATATCAGGAACAACCTTTCACGAATAGACTCTTCTTTTTTCTTCAGGTTAGTTTTTTCGATCGGAGAAGGTGTCAGTTCTATGAACTTTCCGGCCAATGCAGAGAACCCGTTAACATTCGTTTCTTTCTCTTCGATGAATTTCAATAAAACATCATAAGCTTGGAGTTGAGCTCTGGCGACTTTTTCATCTGATGATGGTTGCTTCTGATTCTTCAAAATTTCCTCTGTTTCTTCCAGCCAACCCAAAAGTGCGGTATGGGCTTCCTCAAGCCTGTAACATCACATAAGCCTCCAGGATAACAGCATATTTTCTTACCCGCCATCTAGAAGCTGCTCTGCTTGAGATGTACGCTGCCGGAAACCTAGACAAAACGAGATTGAACAGAGCATCCAAGTAATGGTTACCATGAATGGAATCCGACAAACTGTTCCAGGCGTCAGATAATTTTTCATCCGTTTTTTTCACTATTTCACACTCTTCGTCCATGCTGGAGGATCTAACCAACTCTCTCGCGCTCAAACGAGTCTAAAATAGAAAGACTACATCATCAATAAAATTAAGATTATACCTCTTCCAAGTTCTTCTGTTCTTTGCGAACGGTTTGCTCCACTTCATTCAACAGGTTCACAGCTTCATTTAACTCGTTCTTATCACTAGGCAAAGCATACTTCTTCTGAAGCACAAATCGATTACGCTTTACCAGCAATTTCTATGATTTATACCAGCTGATTCTCATGAAGTGTTATGAACCCATGAATTTCTTGTTGTTTTTCATCCAACTCATTCGCTTTTCTCTCATTCGTATTGATTTTGTTCATTCGGTTTTTAAGAGCTTCTGCCTGTGAGTTGTATCGAACTACCAGATCAAAAACATGTCTGGGATAAATGGAGTTTCGACCTCCTTCTTCAAACTCTGACATTTTCAGAACAATATCTTCCAGCTCTTGAAGCTTACGTAAACCTTAAAACCAAAGCTGAATAAACGAAAATATTTCGAGCTACCTTCACTGTGTTCATTAGCCAGAAGAGTACACTCATCTTTCTGCTTGGACAATTTTTCTGAAAGGATCGACACAGGTTTCAAACCAATCAACCTAGCATCGATTGAGCCAATCCAATCTGCGGTTCTGAATATATGTATATATTTAAAAATCTATATTAATCCTTATAAGAGATACTTTTCTTTTGCCTTCATGAGTTTGTCTTCCAGCTCAGCATTCTGAACATGCTTGGATTCTTTCAATTCGAGAGCATCTTGTACTTGGTCCACATTAGTATTCGCAATTTTCACCTTGAAAGCACGGTTGACAAGAGTCTGAACTCTTACTCTTACTATTTGTTCTATCTCCTCCGTTTCCGTGGCATGTGGTAAACTCAACAATACTTTCATGGTGTTGTTCATTCCATTGAGTTGTTTTTTAAGAGATTCAACATTATCACAACATGAATTTAGACGAGTACGGTCTTTCGGATTGGTGTTTTCAATGACCGAAATTGCTTGCTGACAACTATCACTTATGGCCTCATTAGCAACATGGAGGGATTGAACGCCTTCATGTGCATCATTGATGTTATCTCTCAAACCCTGAAAAAGACGAAATAAGACATTAAACGTACTACGTACCTGTAAATTGGAAGATGATCGCTGCAGGCGTCGTTTGGAATCTTCTAAAGACTTCATCAGTCGGTTTGCGGCTTCCTCTCCGATGAGCTTCTCCGACTTCATTATCTCATTCTCCAAACCATTTAGAGTAGCTTTTTTACTCTCCATGTCGGATCTCAACTTTTGTTCTTCATGACTCTGTAACACGAAACATGTTTGTTTTGTATTCCAAAAATTCTTTACCAAATTATTGAGAGAGTCTTGCTTCATAGGTAAGCTGAAGGGCTGTGATACTGTCTTTTCAAAATTGGAAACCCATTTCGCCAAATTATCAACAGCATCTCGTACTTCTTCATTAGCGCTGAGTTGGACGGCAGCTTCGTTTTTACTAGTTTGGATGTCTTTCAATAACTCTTCAAGTTTTTTCTTCCTGGCATCCAATTCCAGTGTTCGTTGGTCTTTCACATCTTGGCTAACTCCTGAACCTTCTAAGGCTAACAGGAATCTGAGAACTGATTGATCAGCTTCTCTCATGAGATCTTCTAATCCTTCGCTTTCGCTTCCAACCGTATCCAGAAGTAAAAGTTTATTTTCTGGTGTATGGTTTGCATCGTTCACATTTGTCAGTTTCCCTTCGATTAAAGCAAGGCGATCATCAAGTTTCCTGAAAGAAAGTATGACATGCACCACTATTCTCTCTTTCCTACCTGTTAGATTCATGCAGTTCGTCATCGAGAGAAATAAGTCTATTTTGGAACTGAATCAAATCCTGGCATTGTTTGACCAACTGAGAATAGTCATCCTAAAACCAAAAGGTTCTCATTGTCAAAATGAATTGTTTCACCTGTACTCTATACATATTTTGTTTTACATCGCCAGAATGAATAGTCTTCTCCGCGCAACCAGGAGCAGATTGATACATCATTTCGATCTCTGTCTCCAGCTTATTCAGAACAGAAGCAATCGAATTAAGCTTTTCCTGTCTGTTCTCTACTTCATTCAAAAGATTTTTAGCTTCTTGTTTGGACTAAATCATTGAGATTAAAAAAAAGTGCTAGAAAGTAATGAACACCTGATCCATAATTCTAGGATCCGCGCTATTAACTTTAATTTCACCAGCCAATCTAGTACGGTCAGTCATCCAAGATTGCATTTCACTAGACATTGTTGAGAAGGAAACTAGTAGAGCTGTTATCTCATTCAACCTTGAAAACGTGCAATAAGTATATTGTTGAATGAACTGTGAGTGTGCTATGAAAAGCGTATGACTTTCTGTTCTGCAGAAAAATTAGCATAAAATTTTAAATTAGCATAAGACGTTGGCAAATGTTCGCGAGAATAGCAGTAGACGTTTTAGTCCACAATAAGGTTTGAAATTAGGGCATGTGGGATCGCTAACAAATATATGCAGATGTATCTTTCTGATAACTAACTATATCCAGTTCGCAATATGAAACTATGAAAACCATCAATCCCATGGAATACTCACCTTCCATAAACACCTTCAACCGTGCGAACAACATTTTCATAATCCTGAGACAATTGATTTCGGGAATCTCTCAGTTGCGCGAACTGCTCCGGAGTCATGTTATCGGCATTGTCTCTGCACAACTGATCGACAGCATCTAATTTGCGTTTAATATCATCTCTCCAGTTATCCAGAGACTCTTTGATGCTCTGAATGAACAAAAAGCTTCTTTGAAAGCCGAGTTCCGCATATTTTACCTGAACGCTTTGGGAGGCACCGACAGCTGAGTCAGCACTCAGATCAAACTTCAAGTGATGTTGGAAAATCTTATCACGGAAATTATTTAAGTCTTCATTCATTTCCGTGATGGTAGCAACTTGAGCAGAAGCAACTTCTGCCACTTCATCCTGCAAATGGTTCAATACTACAGAGAGAATTATATTTTTAATTAGAACATTTTTGTCTTTTACTTAACAACTTCTGTACCCTTCCTTTATTTCATGTCTTCGTTGTATCTTATATTGTCATATCTTTTATAAATCAATAAAATTTGTTTACATAATGCATTTAGATAATTATGAAAAAAACTATTAAAACGATAAAAATTAAGAAAGGCTTATATATTATGAACTCCATCGGGATTTTGCTTAGCTATCACATATACATAACTACATTGAGCGGAGATTAAGGCACCAACAGAAAGTCAATATAGAATTTTCTTAAATTTTCTATTCTCTTTCAAATGAAAAGTTTTTTTATATCACATTACTGGAAGGAATTCAAAAGTGAGGATATGGAATATAAATGTTCTGAACAAGATCAAAGGTTATTTAACAATCTCGAATGGGTTAGATGCACATTAAAATACTCAATGAAAACAAATGCTGATGTATTCGTCCTAAACAACTAAAACGCGCGCGTGTCTAGGAGAGCACTTTTCTCATTAAAAATTTCAATTTGCACAGGTGTTTAATATACAGTTTCTTGAAGAAAGGATATGATTTGTCCTCAACGGGCCCATGATGGAGCATCGTGAGTTTTCTCTGAGCTGCTCGATTGATAAGAAGTATATTCTGCTAGTGGATCAGTTTGACTTTTCCTAAGCTCGGAAGGGTTTCCTTGCCAATTAATAGTTTTAGTCCACGTACGAGTGGTAGCTGTCCCTTCTGGAACAGTACCGCCAGGAGATGCAGCGCTCTGTCCAGCAGCAGCACTATTCAGCTCTTCGATCGACAAGTTAAGACCTTCCATAAGACGTTTGGCGGAATCGCCAGTTACCATCTTCATGTGAACAGCTTTTGGTATGGAGTAACGTCGTCCAGTTTCAGGATGCACGAATTCACCAGTTAGAACATCGAGAAGCCCCGTCTCGGCAGCTTCACGCACACTAACACGTCGATGGTCACTTGGACTTTCTATGATTTTCTCATCCGTATCGAAGCGGTTTGCTTCAAGTCTGCTCAAGAAATCATGATGTAAATCAGCAAGAGCGGATGGATCATCGATGATACTTCGAGCACGGTCTCCTAGACTAGTTTGGCTATGACGCATTCTTACGGACAAGGCTGGTTCTTGCTTTTGAGGAGTAAGACGAGTCACTGTTGTTTCTTCGCGGAATTTTGGAACACTCGTTCTGCTTCCTCGGTTTCCAGAATTTTCCAAGTTCTCAATTCTGAACTTATACCCTTCAGCGTCACGTCGTTTAACAGCTTCAGTGACAGCTTGAGCGGCCTGCATTGGAGAGTCAATCAAGGCAATCAATCCGACTTTAACAGCTTCTTTAATTTTAAGCTTGTTATGACCAGCATTGAACTTTCCATCGTTGTCTATCTTTCCACGAGATAGAGCTTCACGTAAAGTCATTGTTTGACTGCTATCAAGGTCATGAAGAAGAGAGTCTCCATCTATGACATCCCTTTCTACAGCATCGCGGAAAGTGAGGTAAAGACCGGATTTCTTATCACGAATACGTCCTGAGTTTTCATCAAACTCGTCGGAGTTCAAGATAACTGTGAGATTTTTTTCATCTGCTCCCTCCATAGATTCAACATTGCCTGTATCAATGTATCCTTCTTCAATAGCTTGAGCAATAGTCATCTGACGTCCAGTATCAGGGTCGGTGAAAATATTAGCTCGAACATCAATGATTCCTTTGCCTAGGGCTTCCGCAAAGTTGAGCTTATCAACCCTTCTAAGCTTCTCCCCGATATCGAATGGTATACGCCCATCTTGAACAGCCTTGGAAATAGGAACGATGCTCTGACGAGAAAGTTGGATGGTTCGGTTCTTAGGATCGATTATTTTGGAATCAACGGCTTCGATCAGATTGAGTTGGCGATGGGTTCGGTAATCTTCAACAAATGGCTTGGTAATCAATTCATACGTGCTACGATCAATAAGACCACGTTCCACAGCTTCATTGAGATCTACATCCTCTCCAGTGATTGGGTTGTGGTAACTACGTTTTTGGGTGTTAATCAAACCGTCATTGAGAGCGGTTGTAACTGGAACTCGATTTCCTTTAGCGGGATCAAAGACTCCGTCACTAGTGATAGCTTGCCACACTGGTTTAATGATATCTATCCATGTGAGTGGTTTTCGTGTTAATGGATCTCTTACTTCACCAGTGCGAGCATCAATAATTCCCAACTCAATAGCTTTATGAATAGTGATTCTCTCGTTGTTTCCTGGATTGCAAACTCCTTTTGGTAATGTTTCGGACAGTGTGACATCGACAAGCCCCATGTTAGCAGCTTGTGTGAGAGGAATAGCTTCACCGCTCTTTGGATTGCGGTAAGTAAGCTCGCGGATATCAATTATACCTGCACGAATAGCATCTTGCAAGCTGATTTTTTCCATGTGCGAATCCATAACACCTTTGTTGACGGCATTTTGGATGTTAGATCGGAACACGGAGTAAGTTTTCGTCATTTGTTTTCCTTTTTTGTCTACGCGAGCAAGACCAATTCGTTTAGCATCTTCGAGACTCATGACTCTATTGTTGCGCTTATCGCGAATGCGATCAATGCCAACAAATTCTGCGTGTGGTTCTAGCTCAACAGATTGAACTTGAGAAGTGCTTTTCACTGATGTCTTTGTTTCCGTGACAAATGGATCTCCGTTCATTTGGATAGTGAACTTCATTCCAGTGCTTGGATCAACATACTCGCCCTTTTCCACTCCGCCTTCTCCACGAACAACTTTAACCATCACTTGCTTTCCTCCGCCGAGGTCAACATATTCGTGTCGCCCTTCCTTATTGTTAGCAGGAGCTGGGACAAAAGGGGTCAGCTGTAGTTTTTGCTCGATGATTCTATGACTTTGTGTTGGCTTGTTTGTAGAGCCTGCGCTAGCAAGCAAGCCACTGGTGAGAGCTGATGGGAAACTAGTGCTTTCATTGGTTTTTTGGTTGTGCACAAGACCACGTTCTGGGTCGACGATACGGCGACTTATGGCTTCTCGATAGCTCAACTCTTCTCCGTTAACTGGGTCCCTAACAACAATAGAGTGCTGATCCACGATGTTCTTATTGAGAGCTTCATGCAGAGGGAGCTGCTTACCATTGTTATCATAATGTCCAGTAGAAAGATCGAGTCGACCAGACAAAAGTCCTGAGTCCAAAGTGTCACCCATAGTCTTTCCTTTTAATATTCCAGCTTTCAGAGCAGAGTGTAGATCGTGCTTCTTGTTGTTTGCGGTATCGAGGACAGTTCCAGCGGTGTCATCAACGATTCCTTCTTGGATAGCTTCAAGCAGAGTGACTTCCTTGCCGTGACGAGTGTCAAGAACACTCGAGTCATAAGGATTGAAAAGGCCTTTAATAATAGCTTCTTTCAAAGTCATTTGCTTGTGGGTATCAGGGTTGGTGAACATTCCATTTCCTGAGTCGTACCAACCAAGAGTTAAAGCTTTACCTAGTGTATTATCACTTAGAGGAGCTCCACTTGATAAGGCTTCTTTTTTGGATACTTGAGTACGGGTCTGTGTTTTGACAGTGGTATGAACAGCATCTCCGGCGTTATCAGGAACACCTCCGTTTGGATAAATAAAGTGTTGCTGAGCAGCCTCGGTAAAGCTGTATCGCTTTCCTTCTGACTTGTTGAGATAGAATCCTCGCTTACTATCAATAATGCCCCATTTTTCTGCTTCGACAAAACTCATTTCACGGCCGGTGAGAGCATCTCTGACACTTATGTCTTCAGGAGTGAGTTTTCCAGATGCAAGAGCACGTTCAATACTCAATTTTTCTCCAGAGTGATGATCTACCAGAACACCAGTTGCAGAATCGAAAGACCACACCTGCTCATGTTCTTCAACAATAGGTTGTCCCACGGGGCGGAAACTGATAACAGGTCCAGATCCAGTTGGAATTTGGATGATCTTCTTTCCTTGATTATTGTAAGGAACAAGTGGCTCAGCATCGATGACTATCAGTTTCTCTTCAATGGCCTTCTCGATATTAAGGTTCTTTACGGAACCGTTTTTGGCCATAACGTTCTTCTCTAAGGCTTCCTTGACACCAATCATAGCTCCATTAGTATTTTTTACAGAAATCGTGGCAGCATCAATTACGCCAAGTTCAATTCCTTCCGCAAAAGTTATATGACGATCAACATTGGGAGCACTTATTTCTCCAGTTGTGAGATCAACTATTCCCTTACGTTCAGCCTCATAAATGTGGTATCCAGAAGCGGGCACTTCGATAGCTCCTTTTCCACCTGTTATAGCTCGATAAGTTGATACACCACCAGGTCCACCAAGTGCGGTGGTCTCTGTAGTTCTTACGCGCTTAACAGTTGTCACAGATTCTTCGATATTTTTGTCGGGATAGTATTTTGGAGCCAACTGTTGCCCAGTCTCCGTAATAGACTCGGTTGTCTTCTCTTCGATTGTTGGTCCAACTCCAGCGCTCTTCGATGGAACAATCCATTCACTCATAGGATCAATGAGACCTTGGTTTAGAGCATCATCCAAACTCATATCAATGTCACCTTGACGGAAACGCTGAGTTCTTGAATCAATTAATCCTTGTTTCATGGCTTCCTCGAGTGTCACTTTGACTTGGTTCTCGGCGAGTTCAAGACCAGACTGTCCAGGTCTGCTGACTCTCTTCTTTTTCTCAACTTTTTTGACAGGAGTGATGAGAGAAGGATGAACATCGAACAATCCAGAGATTAAAAGGGCACCTCGCAAGTTCACCATACCAGCTAAATAAGCATCACGGGGGGACAACTCTTGTTTAGTGTTCTTATTGAAAAAGACAGCCTTTTGATGGTCAATAATTCCTCGAGACACGGCTTGAACAAGGTTCAAGGTGAAGTTACCTCTATCATCCTTGATACCTACTGGCTTGATGAGAAGCTCGTGGAGTGCCGAGTCGATAACGTTCTTAGAACTGTCTTGTTGTATTGGATAACTATCACGAGTAGCCAAATCAACAACGCGCTCCGAACTGGTAAGAATGGCTTCAATCTCAACAGCTTCATTGAAGCTCAAGTTTTGATCAGTCATAGTGTTTCTGATGCCTTTGACATCGAAGATACTGTGGCGAACACGTTTAGTCAATAGTCCTTCCCGCACAGCTTCGGGAATAGTAAACGTTTTTTGTTGCTTTTCGAGAATAATCAATCCATCGGCGCCAAGAATTCCGCGCTCCAATGCTTCAGCGATGGAGATTACGTCCTTCTCGTCAGGATCCACAATATGACGGACTTCAGCATCCAAAAGTCCTGCAGCAATAGCTTCAAGAAGAGTGTGGCGGTGTTTCGTTCCACGATCGATGAAATGATTGGTAGAATCGATAAGGTCTTTAGCACACATTTCTGTCAGAGTTAGTGGCTTACAGATCAAGTGCTCACGATAAGCTTCACGTAAAGACATTGTACGACGACTCTGTAAGTCTGTGAAGTTTCCATTACGAACACTGACTGCGTTACGAACAACAGCATCTCCAAGAGTCAATCTTGAGTTATCCGATGTGTTTATAACTTCAGGAACATGTAAATTGAGAAGATTGTTCTGCTTAGAAACTGCTTCACGAAGAGTGAATGTATCGCTAGAGTTACGATCGCTGAACTCTCCATTGTTAGGGTTGATCAAATCATTTTCAATAACATCTGAGAGAGTTGTAGCAATCATAGGGTTCTGAGGAGGAGTAACGATCTGAATGTACCCATGATACAAGGCATCCTTAATAGCCATTGTTTCATTTGAGTATTTACCAGTGAACTGCCCAGTTGATGTGTTAAGAATCTTTTGTTCGATAGCTTGATTGAGAGGCATAGGTGGAAGCTTCAGGATGCCCATCTTGATGAGCTTATGCTGAGTATCAAAATTGATAATTCCTCGGCTGACACATTCGTACATCGATAAAATCTCTCCACTGTTGATATCACGAAGTTGTCGAATGTCAGGATCATACAAACCGATTTGAATTGCATCCATCAGAGACAAACTTTGTTTTGTTTCTGGGTGATGAATTCCCCAGTGAGTATTCAATGCCTCTTGGAAACTTCCGTCTATATATCCAAGCTCGGCAGCTTTTTCCAAGCTGATTCTAGAACCAGAAACAAGATCGAAGAACTGGCCACCTCCAGCATGAAGATCAAGAAGACCTTGTCGAACTGCTTCCACGAAAGTGAGAATTTCACCAGTTTGCTTATGTAAAACTCCTTCCATTTCATAGAACTGCGTTTTAGTTACAGTTTCTTCTTGGAACATTTGCATCTCGTCCTCGTGTTCCGTTATTTTAGCAACATCCGGAATTTCACTAACTCCTTCCCATTCATCAGGGTTTTCTTGACCAATAACTTCAAACATGGTGTTTCCACGATTAATATTCAGATCAGGAACCTGGAAGAAAGGCATTCGTACAAAACAAAGTTATTGGAATGAATAATTCAAATTCACTTCTTTTAATGGGAACTCAAATGAAACGTGCTTTCAAAAAAATAGAAAAAGCATCACACGTCAAACCAAAATTAATAAGTTTTGAAATCCGTTAAGAGGAGAGTGGTTGAATGTGAAAAGAGAAGCAAGTTCTTTTGTTATAATCACACGATAGTCTGGCACACGACTAACCTTTTTCTGTCTTTCCTCCTCTTCGCGACGACGTCTTTCCTCCTCTTCGCGACGACGTCTCTCTTCCTCTTCACGACGACGGCGTTCAGCTTCCTCAGCTGCCCGACGTGCTCGCTCAGCTTCTTCAGCTGCTCTTCGAGCGCGTTCCGCATCCTCTGCGGCTCGGCGAGCAGCTTCAGCAGCTTCACGTTCACGTCGCAAGCGATCAGCATCTTCAAGAGCTTTGAGTCGAGCAGCTTCGAAAGCACGGCGTTTAGCCTCTTCTTCTGCACGACGACGTTCCTCTTCCTCCTGTAATCCGAGCACTGATGCTTTGATGTCATCCAGATAAGTTTAGTAGAGGCACACATGTGAAGAAAACAGAAGCACATCACTCGGAAAATCGCTTTTGTGAAAGCAAGAAGCGCACACATATAGCGTGAATGTAGGTAGCACGGAAATATTTGGGGACAACAATGAAGGCAAGGACGGCACATATGGCTGTGCGAAATCAAATAAGGAAAACGGAAATAGCTGATTGAAGCAGAACCATCACTAAGTCATAAGGATCCAAGCCTTGTAAGTCCAGGATAACCAAGCACTATGCTCAAGCTATTTATTTTCAGCAAGGTGTAATATCTCGTTTATCACAGAAATAATAACATCATAAGCCTGAAAAGCATCAGGAGAGCCCCGAACAGTTAGTGATGGTGTATATATAGCTTAAAGCTTATCTTAAAATGCTGAAACGAACGTTAATGCTTTGGCAATATTATGTAGCATATTTGGTATATTATTGCTGTTTGCATAGGTGTTGTTGTGTGGGTACAGAAGTTGTTAATGTTTAGACTTGATATATAATCGACCCTCGTGAACATTGAACAGAGATTTTCCGAATATGAGACAAAACAAAAAACGCGAAGAACCGACATTTTGCTTTTGTGGCTCATATTGGCAGCTCAACTGAAGTAAAATGAAAAAAAAACTTAAAAAGCGAGGAATTGGAGCGTGGACTAATACGTTTTAGCATTTAGCTGAAGCTGCCAGCATGCGCAATATTTTTTTGTATACAAAAAGTAGCGTACCTGTTTCTGTCTCTTCCAATTTTGAATCAGGACTTGCATATGGTTTCTCTTCTCCAAAATCAAACTGGACAACTGAGCAAATCTTCTATTGAGAGCTTCAAGCTCTTCGGTAACAATTTGAGCTCCATTCTTTGGTTGAGGCTGTGTTCTACGGAATAACTGACGCACAGAAGGGCCATGAATACCAACTACAGCATCACCGAACTGTCCCATGCGACTGTCATATCCCTGAAACTAAGTGTCACGAAGAGAAAATTCGAATTTTTTACCTTAGCCTCGCGAATAAACTTTCCTCCTTCACGATTAACGTTCTCAATAGCTTCAGTACGCTCTTGGAGTTGAGCATACTCAGCAGCGAGAATATCCAACTGATGTTGATATTCCTCTGGTCGAAGTTCATCTGGTTTACGTAGGCGATTGATAGTTTCTTCAACACGGTCTAGCCATGCCATTTCACACTCATATTCGCTTCTGAAACATTCACTCGCATGATCAAAGAATGAGGTACTTAATCTCACCTGTAAACCATTTGAATTTGAAGAGCACGCTCTGTAGCCTTCAGCCGATCAGCAACTTGCGCTCCTACGTTTTCCCAGCGAACATTCAACTGTTGTACCTCTTCTTCAATTCTGTCAACATCTGGATGACTTCCTTGATTCAATCTCGTTCGGGCAACGTGTTGTCGAAGAAGAGCAACATTTTTGTTCAATGAGTCGATGACAGATTGTTGCTGTTGGAGCACCATGTTCATTTCCAAAAGCTGAGCGTGGTGTCCTCTCAACTTATCAAGAGCAGCAGGCATATCATCAAAAGAGTTGAGAGTGACTTCATGAGCCTTTACAATGTCGGAGACTTCAATCATGCCGTTTAAGACAGATTCCAACACTTTGATTCGTTCTACATACATGCGAGAGAGATCCCATAAATCCTCCCAAATAGTGTTCAGACGGTCGTGGTTGATTCTTTGGGATGGGGTAGGATTTGGAAGCTGGCGGAAAAGCTCTTTCACATTGGCAACATCAGTATCAAGGGCCTTAATTGGTATCGGATGTTTTCCAAAGATTTGGTAAATATTCAAACCTGCAGGTCATCTTCAAACTGCTTGTGCGCGTGTATGACTTTTTCTAGATCTTCTGGTGTGCGAGAAACAGGTTTGCCAACATTATCATTCAAATTTCTCCAGGCTTCTTCCAATTTGCGAAGGAGATCATTCATTTTTTCATCGAACTGATTGGAATAATCAGGTTCTGTATTGAGAAATTCGTTATGGTGAAGTCTAAGATAATATTACCTGGAGGTTTCTGACTGGCGTTCAATAAGTTACAGAAGTGCTCATTGGTTTTACGTAGCTCCTCACGAAGACGTAAAGCCAATGGGTCGTTTGGATCCAACTCGGAAAGAAGTTTGTTGGCATCGTCATTTAGAGCACGGATAATAGCTTCTCTTTGATCAGGGTCGATTGAGTTGAACGTGTCTAGATCCCAACCCCTATAAGAATACAATTTCAGACCTCAGGGTAGAAATCAAAGTCTCAGTTCGTTTCATCATTATCATAAATCAGATAAGGCTAGCTAGCGATCTTTATTCACCGCATGAGTGATTATAGACCGGTTAGCCATGGTTAAAACTTTTTCGCAACGAGAAATTATGAGCTAATAGGATAAGTATGGATAGATAACTCACTGGATTGTTTTCATGGTGTTCAAAACCATATTGAAGCGAACCATTCTGTGCTTCTTGTCCCATAGTTTTCTGAGTTTTTCAAACTGCTGGAGAAGACGGTTCAAATAGTTTGTAAGCTTCAAATCAGGTGGAGGAATGCGGAAGACAACAGATGGAACAACTCCTTCTGTTCCGGAGAGATCTCTGATTTGCCATTTGATCAAATCGGAATTGTCAAGAAGAGTTACTTCATCTCCTAAAAGATTTAGATCATATATAACTTGCGTTTAATCCCGACCTGCTTTGATGACAATATTTTTCTCTGAGAAATCACAAAGAGCTGTAACAGTAATTGGTCTTGTGATACGTTCTCCTCTTTGCCAAAGTGGAGATATAGTAGCACATCGTTCAGTTAGAGCCATGATAACGCTATGGTACTTATTGAGGATATCTTTAATCTCATCCAGTTCTCTGAGATAGCGTTCACCCTCTTCCAAGCTGAAGTCAGTTCGATTGTAGTTGTTTTCAAGGCGTTGCGCCTGCTCTTCCATCCATGTCTCGGCATCGGCAGCTTCTTCCAAGAACTGTAAGAATTATCATTGATAATTATCGATCTCCCAATGTTATTCTCGTCGTATAGTGAGTTTATGAGAAACATCGTTATCCAAGAGAGATAACCTCGCTTTCATGATGAGATGTCATAAGTAACTGTCTATGACAAACAACAGTTGGTGTGACCTTCAACAGTATTGTCTGCCGTAAATGGACAATGTTAAACACTCACTATACGCGGAACACTAATTTATCAAAGAACTACTTACTGATTTTAGATTCAACGCATCGCGAAGATGTTCCTCAAGGCATTTAGAAAGAGAAAGAAGCCAATCCCATTTATGCTCCATTGTTTTGAGGTAAACTTCAATTACGTGTATAGCTGGGTGTCCTTGGTTCAAGAGAGCAGCTCCTTGATTATGTACATCGTTATAGCGTCTTTCACGCAACTCCATTTCATGAAGAAGCTAGAAAATAAAAATTGATCACGGAAATTAGAAAGAGTTTTCGACTCTCTAAACACGATAGAATCTTTGGCCCATTCCCCATACTCCCCCACATACAAGCTCTATCACATAATGTGATTACAATTTAAAAAGCGTTTTTCCGTAGCTTAACTCCATAAGAAATATAATGTCCCCACAACGCTATCTATTCTTAAAACGATGCATCTTTACATTGACCAGTAGTATTCTGTCACGTGGTATAAATGCTGACATAGCCTCACCAATACCTTCTCCTTTTTTAATGTCGTTCATCTTTATTCCTTGTCAACTGTGCCACACCCACCTAAAATTGTGCTGTAGCTCGCATTCCACAGACAGAGACAACCGGTTCATAGACGTACAACACCTCCATTTTCCTTAGATGACTTAGGAGACCCGCAATCACGTCTAACGAAAGATCTTTTCTTCTACTACGACCTCTCCCCGATTAGACGGGCAGACACATCTATGTGAAACAAGAGATGCAATAACAAACAGGAAAAAAGACATAACAAAACATCAAAAAAAGTAAATCTTCCAACTTTCTACTCTCATCACTCTCACCCCTGACTAACGCCTTTCACCCTCTCTCATGAGTCACCCCATCGAAATGAAAGAGAGTGAAACATACCTGCTTGTAATAATTCTGAAGCATAGGTAAGTCAAGTTGCTTTATATCCGACCAGTTACGAGATACTTCGATATCCTCTCGTTCACTAACCCATACAAGTTCCAATTGAGCGGCACGTACGAATGCGATCAAGGAATCCTAAGTATATAATCAAATTCACAAATCTATTTTCGAAAAATATATACCAAGTCAAGCATTCTTCCGGCCGAAAGATCTCTGAGTTGCTGATATTCAGACTCCAAAACACGTAAGAGCTCACAGTACTCATGAGTATCCTCAGCAGATACCTCAGCCTGCAACAAATTAACTAACTATGTCATATAATCCATCGTCCCCGGCATAATCATATATGATGAAAGAAGAATGATTTCGCGAAAGAATGAGTATACAATTTCCAGAAGAGGGTAAGGACACAAACAGAAAAACTAGACATGTATACGCTAAGCATACATGCGAACAGAACAAGGACATTGTAAAACTATGTCCGCAACTGGCCATAATTTGAAAGAATATCCTCAGTGGAAATAAGAAGAGAAAACAAAACTAACTGACCTGTCGAGCAATACATTCATCCACATTTTGGCGGAAATCTTGGATATCTCTGTTGTCTACTTTGTGTTGCTCAAACATTTCTTCAAGCGTTTCCAAGTTTTCTAAGAACTCCATTTCTGTCAATTTCTCCTAGAAAAGAAAACAGAATAAGTCATGAAACCTCTGAAAAACATTACCAATCTTAACCTAACCCATTCAATACATTCTTCAACTCGACTGAACGTCGATTGACGAATAGATTCGAGCCTAGCTTGACTTTCCTTACGAAGAGTTTCAGTTCTCAATCCTAAGCGAACAAGAAGCTTGTTCGTAAGACGATCAAGGTAAACAGTTCGTCTCTGATGTAAACCATAAACTCTTAAAAATATTACTATTACTATATGGAAACACTAGTTGCAACTCACTGTCGGTAGAAATCATTGGCTTCAGGATGTTGGTGGTTTTTGAGTTCATCAACATCTTCGAAGAACCCAGCGATAGGAGCTTCAAGAGCATTTAGATCTTCTACAATGCCGTTGACTAATCGTTCGATTTCGATAGGGGAAGCTTTGTCTACTCGATTCTCAACATCTTCAATACCTGCAATACGTTTGATCATGAAGTACAGAAGAATGATCTACTCACGATTGAGAATCAAGTCAAGTTTTTCATTTGTAATTCCGATTCCGCGAGTTAGTCTGCTGATGATGTCATTGAGGTTTCCCTAAGAAAAAAAATTACAACTGGTCAGTGTGGATACGAAAGCGTAGGGAGACCCTAAGAGTAAAACGTTAATTTGTTAAACAACACCGTCAGAGACATGCGACATGAACACTATGAATTAATTAGTTAGTACATCTACAAACCTGCGTTGTGTACTTTTCCCGAAGAACGGAGAATCGACGTTCAATGGAATTTAGTAATTCGTTCCATGATCTGTGCAGTGCTGGTGTTGACAAATTACTGGGAATAGCAAAATGATCTGTTCCATGAAGCGCATTTTCCAGATAGGCGTATACTTGTGCCATTCGACCTTTTGAGTCATATTTAGGTGGTAGATCTTCATCTCTGAAGCGTTCTAGCTCCGATATCAAGTCAGCTGCAGAGAGTGTGAACAGTCGATCATCCACAAGATGAGTTGCTCGTTCAACCCATTCCAACCATTCACGAGCCTCTTCTATATACTGATCTTGGACATTCAGTAACTAAACAACAAACATGCACACCGTGTTAATAGACAATAGACATAATTAATAACATATCGACAAAGAAATCAAAAGAATAACATACCATTGAAAGCTCTGGCTGATGAGGCAAAGCTTCGTACAGAGATGATACATATGTAATTATGGATTTCTCATCTGGATTATCAGTATCAACATCTTCAGGGTCCAGAAGTCGCGAGACTCCAAACTCTCTTTCAGCTTCAGCAAAAGCATTTTCCAAACGCTCACGATTTGATACTGAAGGATCGCTGATCTAAAAAAAAGAATTGTTTACTAGGATTTGGACTTAAGCAAAGCATTTGATATCTTCTATTCATATAGAGCAATGTTGGAGAACGTTTAGTCATGCATGTAGTGTTCAAGTTAGCCTCATACTTCTCACTATCTGCTTAATCAAAACAGTTCAGCTGATTTTTTTGTTACAGAATTGGTTTCAGCATTGTGAAGAAAAAAGTAAAAAGGACAATATGCAAAAGCTGATCTATGAATTTGAAAGCATTCAACAATGCCGTCTTTCTTCGTAAGGAAACCAATTTTAGAAACATTCTTTTCTGATGATTTTTCTGATCGAAAATACTTAGTAGTGAGTCATTCTTTCACGGAGGCGTAAAGGCATACAATACATCTGAGGAATATGCAAAAAGGTTGAACGACAATATTTTAAAAAGAAATGGGTCATCTCACGAAGACAAGATTTTCGGAACCTTTTCTGGAATTCTTCCAAAAAAAAGCACGAAAGGAAAACGTCCTGTCTTTAAAATGAAGAAACAAACGTGCCTTGTTCCAATCGATCAAGTTAGGCCTGTATCGATGGAGAATAGCATTAAAAGCTAATCCGTCCCTCCAAGATGATGAGAAGTTCTTAACATCAACTCTTGGATATCCGGCAGTTACTTTACGAGCCCATTGAAGTAGAGCGTCACGCGCGTTTGACACATCACTTCCATGGAGAATCTCTGAGACCTGAAAAGAAAAAAAAATTAGATTGACATAGATGAATCTCATTCGAGTCATCTTCTTTATATGGTTTTTCCTTTATGTATACAATACTTATTGTAAAATCATGAAACTTGTGCCACACTACAAACGAATATTTGCCTGTTCGTCAATGATGGCGTCCAAACTTTGTTCCATTCATTTGAGCATGCTATTTTTCAAAGTCGCAAGAACAGAGCAACGCTTAGAAATAGAAGGTAGCTGGCCTACTCGCCTATTTGCGTTTTGGATCGCATTTTCAAGTAGAAAATGGCCACGATGAAAAGATTATAAAGCAGTCTCCAAGAGTCCGATTAAGAGCTTGAACATCGGAAAATTATTGATCACTAATGGATCAAGCTTTACTTTTATATTTGGTACGCACACTTCCATTTTCACACTCCATCTCATCTCAAATTGCTCACTGATCTTTCTACAATGGCAATCATTCTGACTGGAACTTGACAAAGCAAAGTGAAGTGAAGTCATTAGTATTTCATTTTCTTCTTTCATCATTATATTCACTTTGGCAAGATAGATTGTGCTGTTTCTTGCGATCAACTGTAACAGGGTGTGGTCTCGTTTTCAGAAACACCACTCGCGACAAACCCATCAAAGAATCCAAGTTTCCATCAAAATTGCAATAAACATAAACAATCGTAACTAAGTGGACTGTCGGTTAGAAAAATTCTTACTGATTTCCTTATCTTCAGTCTCACAATCATAATCTGCGGATATTTCTTATATAGAGATCCACTGATTTGAGAGAGGGCGGGTCAAGGTGCATATACATATAAATGAACGCGTATATGGTGAATTTGCCAAGGTTATCGTACAATTACATTAACATTTCAATAGGAAATTGAGACGTCATACGATAATGTTCAAATATAGACATCAGTTATATCAAAATGCCTATTGCAGCAAAAACCCGAGAACAATAATCGAGTTTTCTGAACTGAATGGAATAACGCAGCTTCGAAAGATAAGAATTAGCAGAAACCTGTGAGCGCACATTGCTTGTAAATATAAATCAATCAGAAACTATTCAACAGTGTAGACACTATTTGTAAGAAATAATCAGGTTGAATGAATACGGATAAGTCTATTCGCGATAAATCAATTGAAGAAAAGAATGATAACGCGCAGAGAAAAATAAGAAACACACAAATAAGAAAAGAATGAACTTCCAAAAAAAACTATAAAGAAAAAAAAAAGAATAAATTCCAACCTCGTCACCTCTACGAGCACTTCGAGATCGTTCTCGTTCCCCTCGAGTTTTCTTAACACGTTGAACTTTACGTTCGAAATGCTCTCGAGTTTCGTAAGAACTGCTTTCGGAAAAGCCACCAGATTGTTGGGCATTGCTAAGATGGCGATTATCAATAGACAGCAACTGTCCATTGTGATGATGACCGCCTTGGCTCATGAAGCCATTGGAGCCACCACTTCGATGATAATCATCATAAACAGCATGACCATTACGTGAGCTGGATGCTGCAGCGCCTGTGGATTCGTGTTTGCGCTCAGCTTTCTTCGAGTAAGAGCGAATAACTTTGAACATTGTGATTGTGCTAGCGACAAGAAATAGTAGTAATGATAATGTAGCTAGACTTTCTGGTACATTCCACACGTGCGAGTAGCACCAGACGTAGTTAGGATGGGTTTGACAGCAACCGCAGTTGGGGGGCGCGGTGACTCCGCCTACTTGTGGTCGTCGCTCGTCCCTGCCCCTGCTGTCGCTGCCGCCAGCCAACAACCACCATGGAAAGCGGAGACGACCTGTTCCGTGTCCTTCCTCTATATCGGCGTCGTACGTATCCTCCATTAACCACACCCTCTGCATCAACGTCGAGATCACCAACCAAACACCCAAACTCATCATAAGCGTATAGAGTGAGATGGGTCAAAAAACATCAACTCTTAAGTTCCCGAAGAATGATGAAACTTTTTGATGGTGTGAACGTAGGTCAGTGAACCGAAGCGCGAGGAGTGTTTAGAGAAACACTGAAGCCGGAGCTTCAGTCTGAGCAAAGAAGCTAAAAAATGGAAGTGCTTCCTGGAATGCCTCAAGAAATTCCATTCAACAGCATACGATGAGGCCGGAAGAGCGTAACGAAATGAGGTCAATCACAAGCAAAAAACGATGAGCAACAGTCGAGCAGCAAAGTGTTTCTAATATGCTGATAAGAACTTATACGCTATTAATGTCGTTCTTATCAACTTCAAAGCATTTCTTTACAAGATCAAGTAATTGATCTGTCTACTCTCAAGATGTGGGATCCCATAACATATATTTCCAAGCTCTTCATAATCTTCGAAAGGAAGATTGTTTTGAATTTGTAAAATATGTCTTTGCTTGCAATTATCATTTCAAAGCAAAATCCGGTTGCAGTTGCAAGCATCTCAAGGCATTTGCATGGAAATACAAATTAATAATGGGAAATACAAGGGATTTGTGAAAGCCGAAAACCGGCACTCACTAGCTGAATCGCATCACCACATCATATTATCAGTAACGTCCTCTGACCATAAGAAAGCAGCGGAAATTTTCGTGCAAAATACAAGGAGATATGCGAAAACACGAAAATTTTACCAAGATTGAAGAAACTTTTCGATCCTAATAGAATCGTACAGTTAAAAAGATTCAGCTTATTAGAAAACCACAGGTTTGTATTTCGTACAGTGCATATCAGCCGCAGTTGCTTTGAAGCAACTAACAAAGAGAAGGCTAAAAACTATCACTATCTTTCAGAAAGAGAACAAAAATAGGACTGATTTGCTTGGTTAGCAAGTTACACTATTTTTTAAGAACGAAGCCATACTTTCAATAACCGACCAAATTCCATAATCCCTTATATCGCAACGCATTTTTCATCTCATCAAGATTGATAAAATTCTATCGGTTGTGAGAATAAAGAAGCTTTCATCAGGTAAAAAAAAGGAAGAAGAAAACTGCCCCAGTTCCCGTAACAAACATGCACTTTTGCTGATAATATGTCACAAATCGCAATCATCACCCGAACGGGAGAAACCTCATAACAACGGGTTAATGAAACTAAACAATCGTCATTCGTAACTGAACAACCATTCTTAGAATGACTGGAGGTTCAGTGAAGCGTTTGGTGTAATAAATGCGGAGGCTAGTTCTCAATTTCTGGACTCATAATTTACTATGATAAGCTAGTTATTATTAGATGTTTTATCTTGGGTTTCTCGTTCAGGGGAGTGGTTATGGCTGCCAATGCCTAGCCATCAACCTATCTATGCATTTCCAAAAACTAGTACCAACTATACCGGCTGTCAGACAGACAATTTCACTTTGAATAAGAATAATGAGAAATAGGTGGGAGTGGCTATTCCACGAGAAAAACGAACAACTTCGATCTCTAAATGCCCAAAAATGGTAGGTATTTAAGATGAACTGGCAAATTTCCGTTTGCTATCGACAGCTTATTATTGTACCCCCCACCGGCGGAAACATTATCATGATAAGAGTTGTTCTAAAGTGAAATAGACACTCATTGTATCACAGAAGGGCAGAGTACCTGTTTTCATATGAATAATTGCAAAGTTAGGTGTAGGAGCATTAGATGATGAACTCAAAACTGTCAATCTCACAAGACTATTAACGCTTGAACTCATTGCAAACCGTGTAGAATACTGATGGAATGTGTTTACGTTAAAGTGAGAGATGAGAAACAACTTGTTAGCTGGATTCAAGATAAAAAAGCATTTTTGTTTCAATCACTTTTGGAATCGGAAAGTAGATTGAAATCATGCAGTCGCTAGTTAGTTAGTTGGCATTGAAAACAAATAGAAAGGGAAAGAAAAACAGTGTAGTGTGTAAGCCAAACACGAGAAACGGTCAAGTGAAATCAATCATGTTATGATTTGCACGACCAAACGTAGTTTCTTGTTAGAAATATAAAAGTCAAGAAACACTGCTGACATTGGGGGAACAAAATAGGAGATCAATTGCGCAAACAGGTAAAAAAAGCAAAAACTGAGTAGTAGTGTGGCATTTGAAGTTTAGAAAATGGTAAAACGGTAAGAATAGCAAAAAGCAAGTGACCTGATTAGTAGTAGTACTTTGCCCGTTGTGTGAAATACTCGTAGGTGATGGGACCCATTGTTCGATTTGTCTTTGTTTAATTACTGAAACCTGGAAGTTCAGGATGATTGTCCATATGAGCCCGAGGGTCAATTTTGGATTTCCTTCAACTATATCTTCTGGACGAATATTCACTAATTTAATCTGCAATAACTACTTTTAACACTTGTCATCAAAGACAACATACATTTTTACTCTTTAAAAAATCTAAACAATACTGAACATTCTGTATTCTATGAAATCTGGTGTAGCCGTTCTCACGATTCTGTAAATGGTCTTTGTTTACAACGTACTATCATTAAATTACTCATACCAGTTTTTCTCCGGTCAATGCTTCTAGCAACGCTATCAGTTTGTATCCATCTCGAAGATCTTCGAACAAATCTTCAACCTTTACTCCAGCCTCAAATGAAAAGTTTAGTACTTTTCCAGTTTCTTTTAACTTTTGTTCCCCAAATCTATTCTATTGAATGCTCTCACAAGAACCCAACGAATAAACGTGCTTCCACGAATGCTCGACAAGAAAGTCAGCTTTGGCGCTAGAGCGGTTCTGGCACAAAAGCGTCCAGACCCGCAAAGAATCATCCAAAGAAGAAGAAATCGAATGCAAACATGAAGTGGCACACGAGAATCGGTAGTTCTAACATTTCCAAAACTGCACAGAGCAATTCTCAGATATAAACTAATATCATATCTGATGAGAATGCTTAAGCTAGGAATTTTGAGAACACTCCACTTGACATTCCATTCTTCTGTCCCTAAGGCTTAAAACCCTCATGCAAGCACTGATTGATGGGAGTGCCACCTAATCTGTAGCACAAATAAGAGCATGTGCACAAAGGTAAGGCTTACTAATAAGATGTCACATATTGACTATTAGCACTGATGAAGAAAAGAAAACGTTGGAAAAAGAACTGTATTCTCTAGAACAACCGCTTATGTTTTTTAAGCGGAAAATCGTTTTATGATAAGGAAATCAAAACATTGGAGTATTGATATAACCAAGAGTAATGAAATACTTTTCACTCTGATAGCTATAGCATGAAAAGAGTATTACTAACAGTCCTCAAGTGTTTGCTACTTATCAAAGAAATCGGTGAGATCTTATTCTAAACTAAACTGCATAACCGAAAGAATTTAGTTTTTCGTATCTCTCGCTCTCTCTCTCTCTCTCACTCACTCTTGTGTCTCATTAAGATATAAACAACGACGAAAAGAATAACATAACAATTAGAAATGGTCAAGGATTGACCAGCTCTTAAAATGAGAACTAATAAAAGACGATCCCAAAAGAAGACAAGTCAAAAGAACTTGATAGCGAAATAAAACATTTTATGCACCCCTCAGGTTTTAGCAAAAGATACTCTAGCACTCATCACCTGAGGCAATAAAAAAACCCAAGAGATGAATCAATAAATGACAGTCAAAGTTCAAAAAAAGGCTCACCTTACTAAGATGTTTGTTGACCCACTTTGTAAATGTCTTTTTCTGAATGTTATCTCGCTCATCTGAAAAGAATGAAAATTGTTGCGTTAGTGAAGGAATATTTTCTTTTGCACAATTAGATATCCTAACCAATGCAATATGCATTTTCAATGCTGTCATTCATATTGTCCACAATTGATTATTTTCTTTTTTGTTCGCATTGATTTGAAGCATTGAATACAGGATGTGCAAATATGACTAAATACTAACTGACCCTTGCACACCTCTCTAACAAATACACTATTCCGATATCAACTGAATGGCTAGCCTTTAACCCCTTTATAAACAATGATAGAAGAAGCTGAGTATCAATTGTTAGAATAAGGAACTAACGAAAAATAAAATTTCTTGCATGCTATGTTCTAACGATTACGTCTCGCTCGGCGACCCGGTAAACAGCGATTGCATCCCTATTATCATCAGATAACTCGGATAACAAGGATTTTGCTAAACTACAATATCTTTATGAAGTGATAGACTTGCATCTTGGTACTGTCTGGTGGTTAGATTAAAGAAAGCGAACATGTACTATAGCCAATAAACCTATCATGAAAGCGACAACAAAAAACCAAAATGTCACTGGCCATAAAGTTAATCCCAAATTCTCGCTATATCCAGATCAAGGACTTAAACTATTACAAATATCTTTTTTCCGACTATATTACAGTGAACCACAGCAAACAACTGGTCAAGCTTTTATACAAATTAAAAATGAAACCGCGCGCGCGAAATCTGGCTCCATAGAATTCAAATTCAACAATTGATTTGAGTTTTTTGAAGTCATGAATAAATCACTCATATCTATATAACTATATACTGCGAGACTACATATGCATAAACATATGAATTGAAAAGAAACATTAAAAAAAATATAATAATTGTATTTTAGCGTACCTTTGAACTTTTCCCTATTATTCTCATAATGCTCAAGCACTTCAACTTCAGCAGAATCTTTGTAAGCCGTGGGTTGCGGCGAATAATCGCCAGAGAAAGACATATCTCAGGAGCAAAGCAATTGCAATCTCATAGAAATTAAAAATACAGCAATGAGACGTTGAACGTAAAACGCTTTCCGGCTTAATGTTTTGCAAATGGGAGGAGGATGAAAGTGGGATGCCAGAAAACCGTGTGTCCAAGAGAACTGCGCTCTGTCTACAGACTAGGCGGGGCCAGAGACTGTACGAGAGTGTTAGTATTGGTGAAGAGACGGAAGAGAGAAAGACTGTTAGAGAGTCAGAGGATCTACCGGAACACGTACCGGTCACTCAACACAGCCTATGGAGAAGGTCTCTGACCTCCCTACCCTCATCTTCACCGTTTTCATCTCATTTTTACGTATAACGTTAGAAAGTTCATTGGCTATTCTATCAGTCGATTTAGCCTTCAATTCTCTTTTGTCTCTTTTAGTTCTTTTTAGTGTCCGTTCTCCTCTCGCAAGCAGCCGACTACCTCAGTTCTCTTGGTCATTTGGATCATCTAACCACTCCCTCGTTAATCCGCTTATGGGTCGTAGGCTACTTACTATATATACGAAAGATTGTACTACGTAGGCACGTAGTGCCCTTGTGCGGTATTACAGATGGATGATGGCTAAACCAGGAGATGCCTTTGTGTTTTACCTATTCATTGGGCACGAAGCGACGTTATGTATGATTCAAGTATTACAGCCATGTGTATTGTTCTGATTATTGAAGACTTAAGCCTGTCGCTGAAGGCAAGAAGGACAAGTGCAAGCAGTGGCTTACTGTTCTGCTTCTGTTAAAACTTTTTGAATCAAAAATCATGCTTCGGCCACATCAGTCTCTTCCTCTTAGCTTCTATTCTTCTCTCTTTCCTCTCTTTTTTTATTTCCATACCTCGTTCACTCTCCCTTTTTTCTCTCTTTCTCTCTTTGTCTCCCTCCTTCTTAGTTTTTTGAATTTAAACATTCAAAAAATAGAAATAAAAGCCATTCGCGATGAATCGAGAGCCTATAGGAACTCTATCACCAAAGTCGGGTTTAGGTTATTGCTATGAAACAATCGTTCATAACAATGACCTTTAAAGCTGACCAGAAACATAGATATTCCGGAATAGAATGAAATTGAACTTTTCTTCGACTGATATCATTTATCGTGATTCAGCTGGTATTCAAAGAATGCTTAACTGCCTACAAGCTTTATCAACTTGAAACGCAAACAAAATTACAGTTAGAGAGCTGAGTTGTCAAACAGAATCAGAAGACAAAAGAAACTGTTTCCGCTTTAGAAAACGAAAGAAGGTTCTTTCTTTTTCAAAGCATCCGGTTCTTTGCGTCATAGGAGAGCATTCTATAGAAAAAATCGAATTTTGAATCTTTTTTTCACACCCTTGTTGCTTCGCCAATAATTCTCACCTTTTATGTCGTGGAGTGCTTGTTTATAATATTTAGAAGGATCCTCTTTTATGGAAGTCATTTGACGACTCCCAAGAAAGGGCTGGTCAACAGGTTGAAAAGTTGATAAATCACTGAATACGTTTTGTATTATCTAATGATGACGGAGCTCAAACGAAGGGATTATATTCAGACACATTGGAATGGGGCAAACTGAGAAAGACAGAGGGATGATTTACAAACAGGCGATGAGGAAGAGAGCGAAGAAATGGAGAAAATCAGTTGGTGCTTAGAAAAACAGTGTAGGAGGTTTTGGAATAGAAGAAGAATAAAAAAGGGAGGATTTCAAATGCACCAAGAACAAAAACAACAATGTAATAGCTAACCAAGTTAAGTTTCCATGTGATTCATCATGATACGAGCGAGAACTCGATAATTTGCGTATGTTGTCATGGTTTTCGTTGATTGATGTTGATGATAGTTGTGAATAATTAGATTGACTGCTTGGATCAAGATAATTTCTCTGAGGAAACTTCATAGTCTCATCAAGGACAAATGAAGAAGAGGTACTGCACGTCATTAGTTGACGTTCTGCAGCTTCATCAATTTCATCGTTGATATTCGAAGAAGTTATGGAATAATCATTATTCAAAGAATGGTTTAGAGAAGACGAGTCACCATCGTTCCTCGTTACCACTACTGATTTTCGAATAATAGTATAGCTCCGTCGTATAGAGGACCTTCGGAAAACAAAATCGTTGCTCATTTCAATAATGAGGAGACAGTCACAAAATTGAAGGCAAGGTGGCGTTTCAATATAATTTATTCCTTATCAGCCCGGAATTGTCAATAGAGCACACAGTTAGAAGTCAACTTCCACTGTCAACGAATTTAGAGGTTTCGGAACAGATCGTCTTTTCAATCATTAACTTGAACAATCTGATTCAATTATCATTGACCTCAGTGTTACTAACAAGCAGCAGTACTGTCCACGCTAAACTTGCAGCAAACTTGTGAATCTAATACTTTAATAAATAAATCAGCTTAATTCTTATCAAAGCGCTGTGAGAATTGATATTGGTGAAGATGTGATCATAAAATCGCAAACATTTTTTTCCGAAAATGAAAAAGACATAACTTTCAGCAACATTTCTCCACCTTTCTGGGTAAAGTAATCAATAAACGCATTGAATATTGCCTGTACACACTTTAAGAAGAGAGCTGTCTGATAGTTCAGTAAATAATATGCGGAATGTTATAAAAGAAAAACTATTAAAAAAAAGTCATTGTAAAACTAAAACATCAAAAGGAAAACGAATATTCGAAGGAAATGAAGTAACCTGTATGGTGTATAGACGGACTGACTGAGCTGTCAATTATAGGAAGATGACAAGGTAAAGACTGAGAAATTGACCAAAATAAGCTCACAGAGTTTGCTTTAGCAAATGCGTGAGGAAGAAAGAAAGTAATAAGAGAAACGCAAAGAAATCATGTTGTGACTTTCCTCATTATACACGAGACACAATATTTATGAATCTTTCAGTCGAAAAAATGATGTAGTTTGAAGCTTAAGCAAGAAGAAATCTTTTCTGTCTGTCCGATGTCTATTTGTCTTCGTGTATCCGCTTCACACTTGATGCTAAGACATCACTTGACAGTATTCAAATCTATTATCTAATTATAAAACATTTATAATTCATAAAAACTCGAGAATACACTCTTATACTTTATGAGCATAAATGAAGCAGATAATATCAAAGAAACTGAACCAAGCGGAAAGCTGATCGAATAGCTTTTTTCTTCCTACATTGAAAGATTTCGCAGAAATGGTCGAGGAAGAATCATTGAATACACAGAACAGCAAAATATTTGATTCATGATAACGATAGTTTCTCCAACTATTTCTAATACATATTTGGACAAAGCTTTATGTATTTCACAAAACTTTGTCCAGAAATCCTTTACATAAGCAGCACACACCCATATTATACACACATAAGCCTCTTCAACTTATTTCCCCTCTCACACTTAATGAAATACTGATATTCAGAACTATGACCAGAACAACTTTAAGAAACATACCTGTTAGTAGAACGATATGATAGCTTGCTGAGTTCAACGAATATCTTTCCTGCATAGAAGTCACATCATCATCAGCTAGTTCTTTGGGGAACTTATGTTCCTTGCGAATTACAGTTGTGCGACGCTGTTCTTCAGTTACTCGGTATTGTTCTAACAACGTTCTTTCTGCACTACTGAGTTCTCGTTTTGTTCTGAAGGAGTGTCAAAAGTGAGAACAAAACTTCACGGATCAATCTTACACAGTACTGCTCGTTGAGTGGAATGACGGCTGGCTGCGACATCGGCTGGAATCATCCAACTCTACAGTTCTAACGTCCCTCCTGAAATAAAATGATATAGGTTAAAGCAACAGAAAATGGTTCAGCTGAAGAATTATAACACCAGTTCGTTGGCTACAAAAAAATAACCTGTTGATTGAGGCGGTTGAAGAAGAACTCCTATCGGGATTGGTTTCATGACCTATTGATTTTCGTTCAGCCAGTGTTCGGTCTTCATAGACCGATTGTGAAAAAGATGGGATCCCTCGGTTAATTTCTTCACCTCTACTGTTTACTTCTGAGACGCACCTTGAACGAACATAGCGTTCATGACGATGTTCTAACCTGAAATTCAGCCATTTTCTGTGGTTCACATTTAATCAATTTTCTAATAATAAAAACTTCTCGATTGGTAAAAGCACGCTTAGAACAGCTGTTAGCACCCCCCCCCCCCCATATTCTCGAAAAAAGTTGCACATTTTTTTAGATTTCAAAAGATCGTCATGCTTTGTCACGAACCACTACTGATAAAAACTAATTGTTGAGAATATAAATCTGGCTATCTTAGGATAAAATAGTAATCTCATCGGCTAACTTGAACTTACCGATCGACTCTTGGTGCACAGCATTTTGCTCCCATTAGGAGCGAATGTTCGAACTAACTTATTACTTATATAAACTAATAAGTAGTCGTCTATGGCAATAGACTAAAAGAAGGAGTTTCGTTGGTGAAGTTGATGGAAAATCAAAAAGACCAGCTGGCTCTTACAGAGTGAAAGGGAGAGGAAGGTTAGACAGCTATGAAAAGCTGATGAGTGTTGAAAGAAAAAAGATAAAGATAAATGACTCTGAATTACAAAAAGAATTATTCAAAGAAATGAGATTGGATGTGGGGTTTTCAAAAATGAAACAAATGAAAAGACAACTTTCCAAAAAGTGTATTGACAAATCATTTGATTATCTTTCAGTTTATTCTCTATCATCCATAAAATGTTATACACCTTGACACCTAAGAAACATTAAGATCGAATTGAATGATCGAAACGCGTGCAAACAATCCAATAACACTTTGTTTTAAACTTCACAATTGAAAAATAGAGAAAGTTACCTCTTTTGTCGTCCGTACGATGTGTTGATAATTCTTTTGTCATTCACAGGAAACACTGTCTGTTTTCTTAAGACTGGAGTAACGGAGTTCGCGGAGATATTCGCATTCTGAATAACACTGGATCGCCTATTTTTTCGTATCACATGTTCGGACGTGGACTGTTGCGAGTATCGACTAGTTCGTGGCTTCTCATCACTAACTATTTCTATTTTTCGAGACGATGGAGAGTTCACAGGATGTTGGCATTGCATATATCTCTGTTCTTCGTTACTCCAATATTCAAGTTGCAAACTAGCAAACTCGAACCTTTTCCTTGTAGATGACATAACTAATCAGATAAAAAGAAGCATCTGGAGTAGTAGGAGCCGAGAGATGCCAAACTGAAATAAAAGTAGATTTGAGCATGCAGTTGGAGAGGGTATTCAAAAAAAGCTGACGACAATCGTATTTCATAAGTTGTGAACGTTGAAATTTAGAACCGATGGACTGCAACAACCTTCTTCTTTGAAGACTCCAGTTGCCTTCAATATTGTCCAACCTTTTTCTCCTTCTAATCCTCGTCGAATCCTTTTGTATGTACGACAGCATGCACGCCATTTATGTACATATAAACGATTAAACAAAGGCTCAGAGTCAGATTCAATATGGGATTTATGTGATAAACAAGTCATTGCAATTAACTAAGATGGAGAAGCATTAAAAAACAAAATTCACAAAAGTGAAAGTTAAGTAGAGAGTTATCATCTGAATTAATCGTGGAACACGCAAGAGTCATCTCACAGAGCGTGTATCAAGTAAAATAAAATAAACTGTGGTCACTCAACACAACATGAATTTCCAACATATTTTGAAAATCAATAATAGACAACTAGCTATGGTACTGTGATCTCGAATAAGGTTCAGAGAGAAAGTTCAAAAGATGCTTCGGAATGGGAACGTGGATATTTGTTTTTAGTTTTTATGTTCAGCTTCACTCAGGATGGGAGCGGTCCGATCATTACAAACATAAAAGATGAGCAAATTGCAAAAGAAAAACTTGAATGGAAATAGTAGGTAGACCAGCGAAAGAGTAATTTGCATAGAGGAATGACAGTGAGTAGTGACGTAGATAATTAGAGACCGGTTACCTGAGGCAGCATACGCTAGTCGCCCGGATAAAGTGCTTTTACTTTGAATATCCAGTCTGAAGGAATAATCTGAGAGCATACATGGGAAACACTGACAAACTGCTACTTCACTGTTAATTGACAAAAGCATTCTTGCTACTCCTTCATTGTAATACTCCACGCATATTATGATTCATATTATATGCTAACTGAACATTTACTTCATTCAATATAGTTCCGAAAGATAGAATTCAGGGCCATTCAGCCTTGTTCATGTTTCTCACTCAGACGTATCATACATTAAAAGGGAATGTTGAAGTACTATCGCGTGAACGACAGGAAGAGTCTCCTATTCAATTCGATCCATGAAAGCCGAATTTCGAGCGGATTATATGACCGCCTGTAGCCTTCCTATTGAGAATACTCCTAGATTGCGAAAATCTAAAATTTTGGTCAACCTCATAACTGGTTTACTCTAGTCTTTTTGAGGCCTGTGACCGTTATCTGTTTTCACACTCCCATATTCCTTGGACGACAGTTACCTTTATGAACTAAGAATAGTGTACGAATTTTTATAAACAGTACAACAAATATATACCCTTAGGGTACGATTAAAAAAATAACAATCCAATCCAATCGCATTTACTTCTTCTTTCCAGCAGCTCCTCCAGCCTTCTGGGCAGACTTGGTGACCTTACCAGATCCTCCAGCAGATTTGTCAACGGACTTGATGACTCCGACGGCAACGGTTTGTCTCATGTCACGAACGGCGAAACGTCCAAGAGGGGCGTAGTCGGTGAAAGATTCAACGCAAAGTGGCTTGGTTGGGTGAAGCTCGACAATACCAGCATCTCCAGACTTGAGGAACTTTGGGTTGTCTTCAACCTTCTTTCCGGAACGACGGTCAACCTTAATACAAATATTATTTCGGCCACTTTTTTAATCCTCACCTTCTCCTTGAGTTCAGCGAACTTGCAGGCGATGTGGGCGGTGTGACAATCGAGAACTGGAGTGTATCCAGCGGCAATTTGTCCGGGGTGGTTCATGATGATGACTTGAGCGTTGAAGGTACGGGCCTCTTGGGCTGGGTCATTCTTGGAGTCAGAGCAGACGGATCCACGACGGATGTCCTTAACGGAAACGTTCTTGACGTTGAATCCAACGTTGTCTCCTGGGACGGCCTCTGGGAGAGATTCGTGGTGCATTTCAACGGACTTGACCTAAGAGAATCAATTTAGTAAAACTCCTAAATTTGAAAGATACTTCAGTAGTGACGTTTTGGGGGGCGAAGGTAACAACCATTCCTGGCTTGATAACTCCGGTTTCGACACGTCCGACTGGAACAGTTCCGATACCTCCAATCTTGTATACGTCTTGGAGTGGGAGACGGAGAGCCTTGTCGGTTGGGCGGGCTGGTGGGACGATGGCGTCAAGAGCCTCAAGGAGGGTCTTTCCGGAAGCGTTTCCTTCCTTGCGTTCAATAGCCCATCCCTTGAACCATGGCATGTTGCTGGAAGCCTCGAGCATGTTATCTCCGTTGAATCCAGAGATTGGAACGAAAGCGACGGTCTGAAACATTAGTCATAATTAAGTAACTGAATATTTTTCTTACAGCTGGGTTGTATCCGATCTTCTTGATGAAGGACTTAACTTCATTGACGATTTCGGTGTAACGGGCCTCAGAGAATGGTGGCTCGGTGGAGTCCATCTTGTTACAGGCAACGATGAGTTGCTTTACTCCAAGAGTTTGAGCGAGGAGAGCATGCTCACGAGTTTGACCGTTCTTGGAGATTCCAGCTTCGAATTCTCCAGTACCGCAAGCGACAACAAGTACGGCACAATCGGCTTGAGATGTACCAGTGATCATGTTCTTGATGAAATCACGATGTCCTGGGGCATCGATGATGGTGATGTAGTACTTGGCAGTTTCGAACTTCCAGAGAGCGATATCAATGGTGATACCACGTTCACGCTCAGCCTTCAGCTTGTCGAGTACCCAAGCGTACTTGAAGGAACCCTTACCCATCTTGAAAACAAATACTTAGCAGAGTTCTTAAGATAATTCTTACTTCCTGGGCTTCCTTCTCGAACTTTTCGATGGTTCTCTTGTCAATTCCACCACATTTGTAGATGAGATGTCCGGTAGTGGTAGACTTTCCAGAGTCGACGTGTCCGATGACAACGATGTTGATATGAATCTTTTCCTTTCCCATGGTAAAGAGCGAGAAGAGTAGTTACCTGAAATATATCACAATATTTGTGAGAAAATAAACTTCCTAGAATTAAGTTCATAAGATTAAAGAATAAGAAAAAATTCATTGTAATTAAAATATATTGAACTCGATATTTTTTGAGAGAATGGATTCAACACGGAAAGCAATGGTATTGTTCAAAAAATGATGAGGGAGAGGCCAACTTGGCAAACTGATCGGCAGCCCAACAATGCATTGTATTGATACGTTACTAAAAGGTCTGCCTAGCAGTTTTCTACTTTGCGCATCAACTAAAGCCCGCGAAAGTTATATTTTGTATACTTCAACCGGCAAAGTTATGTTCGTTGGGAAAAATTTTTATTGATTATGGTCAAAATCATTATCACTTAGTTATGCTCGCTCAACTCGAAACTCTAAAAGGTTTACTTGATTATATCCCAATTACTCTCAAAAAAACTTTTGAACCACCACCACCACGTGTAATCGTTCCTGATTTATCAATGTCGCATGTTGTCCGACTCGCCGGATTGTCCGGAGCACTAGCTGTCGGTTTAGGCGCGTACGGCTCTCATGGTATTACCAATACATATGTGGTGATTTTCAATCCATTTTAGTTGTTTTGAGATCAGCAACTATACCCAAAGAGCAGAAACGTTCCTTCAAAACAGCTTCGAAGTATCAATTTTTCCACACTCTGGCTTTTCTAGCATCTCCGAAAGCAAAGTATCCTCAACTAACAGCTGCATTTTTTGCTTGTGAGTTTATATAATGGTAATTAATTTAAAATAAAACATAGGTGGCATGATACTGTTTTGTGGTCCCTGCTATCAATATGCTATACAGGGATCGGAAACTATGAAATTCTTGACTCCTTACGGAGGTGTCGCTCTGATCTTAGGATGGTTGTCATTTGTTTTGTAGAATAAATGTTGATTATTTTGTATTTACATATTTTATATCTAGATGAGTCAATCATTTTCATCGGAACTGCAACCATAATCGTTTTCCTCATCAACGTTTCGAGTATCTATGTTCATTCGCCGGGAAATAGAAGATGCTACGTCGGCGTCCTAATCAATACAGAATATTATCAAATATTGTCAACGAAAATTACCTTAGCAACATCAAGCGGTAGCTTTTTATCCTGATTACGTATCCACACATTCGCATCTCTCTCTAACAGCATATCAACACAACCTTTGTGGCCTTTCCAAGATGCAGCATGAAGAGGAGTATCTCCCATCTTGTTCTTAATGGAAACGTTGAAAAATAATCGCTTAGTCTTCTCCACTCATTTCAATATCTTCTGTACGCAATCAGCTGTTGTATATATTCAAACACATACTTGTGAAGAGATAGATATTTGTGGACACTGCAGAAGCAAGGCTAAAATGCTTTCATGTCCACCGTGACAAGCCCAAAATAAAGCAGTTGATCCTGATTTGTCCAAGCTATTGACTGACACCTTAACCAAGCCCGTTTTCTATCAAAATCATTCAGAATAATCTACTTCATTAGCCAAGCACTCCTTTAGAAACTGTAGGTTTCCTCTTTTAGCAGCATCATGCAATGGGTTAGGCAATTCTTCGACATTCTCGCTCACAACTGAAAATTATAATAATGAGGCGAAAAAGTACTGATCCAATTTCACCATAATTGGCGGGAACCAAGCCTTTTTTCCCTCCGCATGTTGCTGGTAACCAATCTTCATTCGGTCCTTTGTCGCTAACATACAATAAATCTCCTTCGTTAAAAGACATTTCTTGCGTCTTAAATGTTATTTCATTATATTTATAATTTGTTAACGTACAGAACGGGCTGCGTAATCGTACAAAGCGCGATATACTTTCACACGACCCGGTTTCGGGGTTGGTTTGGGTGGAAGATTAGTACTCATAATAAAAGCTGAAAAAAAAAATTAAAAATTGATATAAACTTCGACAATTTTTTTTTGCATAAGTGTGAATGATGCGTTCGAAAGAACATACGGTCAAGGCAACGAGCGCCGCACCTTGTTTGGTTATGACGCCGCGTGAGGTATATGTAATGGTCCATGAACTCGAGCCGAATAAGCGCACTGTCTAACTTTTACAATTTTGTTGTAATCTTTTGAACTTTTGATTTTTTTTTATACTTTAGAAAATGTAAAAAATGGCTCATGACAACGAAGTAGAAGATTTCTTGAATCGCTCACTAACAATTGTTGAAGAATTCGAGAAGGGATACGATGTACTTTTAACAAACTAGTAAAAAACAATAATTATTCGCAATTCAGGTAACGAAAAAATTAGAAACATTAGAACTGCCGATTCGAACTGATGCCGATATTTTAGAAGTTTATCGCGTTGTTAAAGTATGAGTCATTCACTGTAATCATTAATATCCTACTTTGCAGGACACATGCTCCCGCTCGCCTGTTACAAATTCTCTCAATACTACACCTAGACAACGATCTCAAGCTATTCGTATCCCCAAGTTGGATCTCGACAAGTTGAATGGTGATCTCTCCATTTTTGAACATTCTACCTCCGAACAGCATTGTTGTAATTCGTCTCACCACATGACTACATCTGGTGTTTCGCTTCTCGACTTCATCTATTTAGCAATTTTTATTCTTTTCGTTTCTGCATTAATTTTTCTGTTTTATCCTCCGCATAGATACTGCGGACCTGTATAGACATATCTTAGTGTTTAGCTAACATTCATTTCATAACAAGAAAAAAAAAAACTATACAAATTTAATTTTCTAAGAAAGAAAGTACCTGTAATGACATGTGTAAGTAAAAATCAAACAGAAACATTATATGGCAAACAATATAAGTGATTCAATCATCAAGTACGATGATTTCAGGCGACGACGATTTCTCGTCCCTGCCGAGAATACCAGTAGTAACAGAAAGTGATGACAAGTTTGGAGGTGATATTTGACCCCTGGTTGATTGTCGTGTGAGTCTCCGTGGTCTATTCAACTCGTCCGAGTTCTAAAAAACGAGAAATAGATTGTTGGATCTATAAGAGTTACGAACTTCTTCTTTAACAACACTCTTTTTTTGGTCCGAATGACCGACGGTTTTCCTTTTCCTGTTGTATTTCATTTCCTCCGACATCCAGAAATCGTAGGCTTGCGTCAAGATATGAAGATTATTAACTGTTGAAGATCTGAAACAGAAACGTTTGGAGAAAAACTTGATTACGTCTAACTCACTTGCGTAGCCGCGGTATATCTTCAACATTATCCTCTACCTGTATGCTCTCGATTCGTTTCCGGAATTCATTAATGACATCGTCGTTAGAGTCTAGCAAGCGCTGAAATAACATCAAACTGAAACTAATCATGCATTTGCTTTTAATACCCGTTTCACAACATTCAGCGGACGATGAATAACTTGGAATAAATCTAGTTCGAAATCATCTGATATTCTTTGCTTTTCAGTCTGAGCAGATTGCGTAATAGGATTATATTCTATCTGTACAACAATCATTAAGTATAATATCAAGGAAACTCACTTGAATCTGGAGATGTTCGTGTACTCTAGAATGAATGGCAGTATCTCTTACGTCTCGTGAGACATATCCACAACGACAGCTATACACATAATCAACAGAATATCTTCTATCGATATAGTAACTCGATGCTAAACGAAAGAATAAGCAGCCACCAAAACCAGTAAAACAAACCTCGACAATGACTTTTAATATAGTTTGTTATACAGTTAATACACCGAGGAGTATAATCTTTGATTTGAGTTTTAGCATTATATGTTGTGCACCTAGGACAATCGTTCCCAGAGAAGAAAACTCGTTGTATTTGACTTCTCAGATTATTACGCAGCTCATCATTTCTCTACAAGGAAGAAGTTAAGATTTGATAGAATGGAACTCACATGTCTGATTGCCCATTTCATTTTTAGATCAGAGGAATGCTCTCTAATTTGATGATCATGCGCGTAAGCTGGATCTGAGAAGAAGCAAGAACATTTAGAACAATCATTTTGATTTTCTAGAAGTTTCGATTTGAAGAGAAAAAAAAGTACTCGATACCTGTAATATGAGAGAGAAAATGCTCATAGAAATCTTTCCCACCATTCTCATTATTTCTTTTCTTATTGTTTGGAATCATGAAAACCTCAATGCAAATGGGACACATGAGAGCACTACAAAAAATATTCATTAGAATAAGATGAAAATTGGAGATCTTACTGTGCGTTATTGTGCTTGGTTAAAAAATGTTTCCACATTTCACATTTTTCGCCTGCTCCAAAAAAACATAAACGACAATTATAAGGTGCTTCCTTCTTGTTATGGACAAGTCTCATGTGCCTTATCAACTTCTTGGGATCAGAATCTAACTAAAAATAAGAATATTAAAGAAAGGCAAGGGGAATAAATAATATATACTTCTACATCACAGATTGAACAAACGGTCGCAGCTACCACTTCGGAGGAAAAAGTATGTGTTGTCGAAATATGCCGCTGAACTCGTATTCATAACTAAAATCTTATTCCACCACCCAATTACCTGGAGGAAAAAAGGTGTTTCATACTTCAAAAAGCAGTATGGACAAGTTCCTTCGAAGTCTAATTCATCCAGAGTAGAACTCGTATTATGACCTGTTGAAAGATTCAAGATTTATTCAGTAGTCGAAAGAGTGTTTACCAGCACTACAGTTGGAAAACTTCCGGAACGAACAGGACTCAACGGCTAAATGAGCCCATATATGATTTATGTATGCATAATTTCCTCTAACTATTTTCTCACATTTCGGATGATGGCACTAAAACTTTCGTAATAACATCGACTAGGAGAACCCAACTCACTCTTAACCGTATATCATTTGATTCGGTAAGATCAGACGTTTTTGATTTTTTCAATGCTTGAGGAACTGTTATCATAAAAGCATCAAACATTTCTTGTTGCTTTGAAGAAACTGAAGCCTCGCTCAACTCTGCATCAGGAAGAGGCATTTGTATAGGCTTGAGTAGGCTATTTCAAAACTGTATCATTTTATAATTCGTTACCGCTTCTTCTATTTCGGGAGTCGGTTTGCTATCGGAAGCTAAAGCTTCCACTACGTCGTTCTCAATGATTTGTATCTCATCATCGTCGTCCAAATTGTAAGAATCTTCTTCATCTCGGTCTTCATTGTTGAAGTTATACTCATCATCATCCTCATCAGATGTCCGGCCATCGTTATAGTTTGAATCTTCATTTGTTATGATTCTTTGTTTTCGCTGCCGTAACCTTGAATTTGGAAGAGTTCATCCACCTAAGCTTTTTAGAAACGTACCTTTCTGATACTCTAAATGTTCTAGTATCCAGCGGCTCTGTACTCATAATATTGACACTGATAGTCGCTGACATTCTATAAAGCTATTCATATGATTCTTAGCTTTCCATTATGTCTCCAAGCAGTCAAAATGACTATTACGGTTTTCAAAATTGAGAAATAGTGAAGTATGAATTTTGCGAAAATAAAGAATAAAACATAACGCGCGAAAATCGATAAATATCTCTAGCATACATTGCGAACACATAGTATTGATTGAAAATTTGCAGTAGGGTTTGAATGCGTTGAAAATGGCAACAAACTTCAGTATTCACAACGTAGAAGATTCATTCAGTGTACTTGTACAACCGCATGATTTTAATTTTCGAAAGAGGCGGCGCTTTAGCGCAATAGTAACGACTTCGTGCAAATCTGCATTTTGCACGTGCAAATAAAAAATGAAGGAATAGTTGAGAAAATCTGTTACTGATAATGCAATCAATACATTATTCAAATAATCACGAAAAAGAGGAATGCTCGTATGAGCATCATTCAGACTAATCGATAATACGACAGTGAATTTCAAAAAATCGATAATTGCGGGAAGGTATGTTAAAGCATTTGCATGAAGTACATTACACGTACGCGTGAACATTGTAGCATATTGAAGTATTTTAACCCATCAAAGAACTATCATATAACTCAAACAACAAAAAAAAAATCAAATTCTTTATTTTTTCTGTTTAGTCATAATGCAGATTAATACTGTTACAACAAGCGTTAATCATAGAAGTTAAGTGACAGTGTGACAATTCGTTAGCTGGTTCACCGGACATGAACTAAAGCAAGAAAGGGAGACTTTTTTCAAGCCCAAAAAATATATTACGAGAAAGACCCAAAAATAATATTAACTATCCCTTGAGAAGGGAGATCGGATTCATAGAAAACCAAGCGAAATGAGGGAGGAAACCAGAGTAAGGTTCTACCAGACGTATGGATCAGGCCTTTTCTTGAGCAGAAGCTTGTCACCATGATATTTCGACATATTCTTAAAAGAATTGTCAGTTCACTTCACATAGAAATCACATTACCTCCACACACAGAACAATAAGCTTTTGAGCACAAGGTACAGGTTCACTCTGAGAGAAAAGTCCTGCTGATTGGCGTAGATCTCCAGCAGCAGCCGAGAAAGAATCTGAAGAGAGATATGGTTTAGTTGCAGGGACAGCTTTTGATAAACCTTGATTTCTCCTCCATCCGTCGCAGAAATCGCTTCCCCGTATTCCCCCGGCAAGTGAACCGTGCCAAACTCGCTTATCTGGCCAGTTATCATCCGTAAGAACATTGCGTCTGTTGAATGAGTATATTGGAGCTGAACTGCGTTGACCATCATTCAGTAGAACTCTCCACGAAGTGTAGAGTCTTTCTCCATTCAAATTAACAAGAGGCGTGTCCATGTCAATAGAGTGAACTATCCTCAACACATCCTAAAAAAGTTGTCCTCGTTAGCTGAGAGGTCGACTGACCTGCACATTGTGGGAAAGCAATGCTCGGAAAGTAGTAGTGAACCCTGCCCGGCGAGATTCGTGATAGCAAAGGTTATCAGCTCCTCGAATTCCATGCATGTTTCCATCAAGAGGCATGTTCAGAGCTATCAGGTGAATCTAAAGCAGCTTGGAGGTCAGTTTTGATTGATTCAATTTACAGCTCTGTCCTTATGATGAGGATGGAAGGAGGGTAAGGAATGTATGCTTGTGGCGGCTTGTTGCGGAAGAGATCCATCAGCATGATAATACGAGTGAGACAGTGGCTGTCCAATAGTAACAGGAGGAGATTCCTTAACAAATTCAAATTTCAAACTAAATTAAGAATACTAGTGGTGTTCACTACACAATAAACAGGCAAATCTTAAATCATATATACGAGCAAAATCATTGTAAACTCAAAAAGCAGAGAGTAAGAGAAAGAAGAATGCAAAGGGGACAAGCATTTTCTATGAAACCAAGAAGAAAACCAATCCCAAAGAATGACATCACATGTGCTGAGAACTGAACTGTGACGAAAGGAATGTCTCGAATAAATCATCCATCTTCTTCGATTATTTGAAAGAGTTCAACCAAAAACTATAGAAGAAGAATGATGATCATTCTGTTTTGGTAAACTCGGTGACAATTCCTTCTAAACTACTTTCACGTAGGCTTTGAAGGTTATACCGACCGTTGTGGTTAGAGAGCGTCGGAAGCATGGCGGATGTCTAGCGAGGACTTCTTGATCACGCTGATAAATTATTATTTATACATTAAAAAAGGTTTTCTGTGTCTTTAGAAATAAATTCTCTGGTAGACCTCCTATTTGACTCAACGGTAGCACAATAATCAAAACACAATATTCATATCTTACCCAATATTCCAAATGATTTGGTTTAAAGTCAGGATCAGGCTCAATCGGCTAAAGACATGCTGTTGTTAGAACAAAGGCACACAAAGATAAGAAAAAAAAGGTTTTCGTAAAGATCTTATTGTTAATTAAAGCGTTGAAAGCGGGAAAAAATCAAATCATTTACCTGACTCTTACGTTGCTCTATAATTGGATGAAAGTGTCCCAACTGAAGAGAAGAGAATTTCATGAACTAACATAAGATTACATACCAGAACTTCTTTCCAACCATTATAAACTTTGATATACAACTGTTGTGTAGAAGTGGCAAAAGCTAATGTGCCAATTTCTGCTGATCGAGCTGAAGCGAAAAGTTCTACGGTAGTGGGGTATGTTCCCACAACGCTTCCACCTTCTGGAGAATGAGATATGAGAATGATAAGCAAGCATATCAATACCACTCGATCTGCCTGAGGATGTGAAGCTTGTGCCCGGTGGACCTGGCGGTCCTGCAGGACCTCGTTCTCCTCTCTCTCCTTTCTCTCCCTTGGTAGTAGTCCGATGTTTAGCACTGTTGTAAGCCGGTAGCTCTTCCAAGTCATACTTATTATAAGATGAATCGAAGTTCTTAGATCCCTGAGTGGACAATTTTTTCCCCCAATTGTTTTGACGAAAAACAAACCTTGAAAGCCGGATGGTTCGCAATTCTCTCGATATCTCTTTCTGTCAAGCCTTCGAAACTCTGACCATCTTTACCCGGCAGACCGGGGAACCCTGCGTCACCACGTGGACCTATTTTCCATTCAATTATAAATTTCTGAAATACAAAGTGCCACCTTCAAGCCCTTGTGGGCCCTGGGGTCCTTGCGGACCTTCCGGTCCTGGCGGACCCATCGGACCAATCATAGAAGGTATTCCACCCTCGTCAAAACGTGATGATACCCCCGAGGGACCAGGAGGTCCTGGTGGTCCTGGAGGACCTGGAACAGTTGGTTTGGGAACGAAAATTTTGAAAATCATACCCTGTAATCCGATCGAACCCTGTATACCTGGCGCTCCAGGCAATCCATCTCGACATTGTTGTTCGCACTGAAAAAAAATTATAAATATGTATAATGAATGCAGATTCATCATACAACTCCAGGAGGTCCGGTTTCCCCTCTTTCTCCTTTAAGATGAGCCATTGTTGCTTCTGGAAAAAAGTTTATAATTTTGAATAACTTTTCTCTACTAGAAACTATTTTCTAATTCAAACTGATTTTAACTAGGAAAAACTGGTGTATTAATCGAAAGCAGTTGTCTATAAACGCTCATGGGTTTTTCGTTCAAAGCAATGAATCTAAGGAATCACTTTAAATCTCTAAAATTCACTGCAATCATTCTATTTCTCGTGCCAAAACCTAGAGGTGCAAATATTTCTGATGTTTTTCTGTGATAAGGTACAAGAAGCCTATCATCACGTAAACCAGCCCATAAATCTCTTGAATCTCTATCTAAAAACCAGTGAAGTGCTTAATTATGACAGTTGTAAATAATTTTTTCTTTTATAACTTGCAGAAGTGATTGAACCGAACGTACCATTTGGCGTTCGGAAATCGGTCATTTGGAAAGCTGGAGGAATTGGAGGTGGTGGTGGAATAGTAGAATATTGCGACTCCTCATTGCTATAGTCTGAAAAACTCGCTCTGTACTAGTCATCTGTTCATGTCTTATACCACTTCTCTGTTGATCTTTAATTTGTTCATGGTTACCGGACCCTTCATCACCCTAAACATTCAGTATTATCGAGAGAATTAGTGAAGAGAAAGCAGCCAATGAACCAAAAGCGCGGATAGTTTCACAATACATTATGGCATAAAAGGTAAATAGCACTACATTCAACCATCTCATAATACTATACAGGTACATCAATAGCAATTCCAGCCGTTTAAAACATACCTTGACTTTTGCTTTTGCTTTGAGCGTTTTTCGACGACGCCACTGCATACATATATAATGATAATTTGCGACAAACTCTCTTTCAAATTTTAGGTACTCTCAAAATGCAAAGATTGGGAACTATTGTGAAGAAAATGTCAGAATATCTCTCTCTTTTTCAAATATTCTTCAAAATCTCGCCTACCCAAAGTTCGTCGCATTGCTTAGCTGCTTCAGAAGCATCATCAATAATTTTCAACTCTTGTATAGCGCCCTAGAATTGAAAATGTCAACTAACCTCTACAATCACTTTTTCCGAACTAGTGTACTCATCATCTACTACTTCTATGGGTTCAAATAATGGATAATCGGCTGATCCCATGAGAACTTCCTCTTCTCGAGAAGATCTGGGTGATCGAACAACTTCGTCAACTGGCACTGCTACTTGTACTATTTGACCATCCGGCTTTTCAACAAGATATTTCTCTAGTGTACTGTCCACATTTCGTTTGGGCCGAGTAAACTGCTGGCGTTCAGGATAACGTTCAGCTATTTTCCGTTCCGCTTTTTCATGTTCATCAGGTGAGCTAGGGAATTTCTTTTTCTCGGGTGAAGAAACTGGACTTGGCGTTCTGCTCGTGGTGGTAACGAGTATACCAGTAGAAGGGTATTGAGATGTTAAATACTCATCATCCGATGGTTCAGAGACTTTGTTGGCAACTGCTCGCCCTTGTCTTACAAGTCCTTCTTCCCACAGGACACTATCAATTTTCGGCTCACCGAAGGCTGAGTAAGAGCCTAGTAATAGAAACGTGCACACCCAAAACAGTTGTCTTGGACGAGCCATTTATTGATACTGTAAGAAGAACTTTTATATTATTCGAAACGGAGATCAGATATCAAACGCTGTAGAAAGATGATGAAATAGGATTTAATAGTTTCGAGATGAAGGAAAGAAGTATAGGAGACGAGTAGGCGTCAACGATTCGTCAGATTCCTTCGAACAAATCATCAACAAGATGATTGAATGGAGAATCGAAGATAATTCAAAGTTTTGATAAAGAAAAATAGAAAACAAGAGCAATAATTACTGATTTTATGTACATTTCTATTGTCCATCTTATCAGGCTTCAATAGTATCCAAGAAACATTAAGATGGTAGAAAGACAATACGAATAAACTTGAAATGATTTGCTACGTCCAAAAAAAGGAAAACTTGTGAGAAAAAGTATTATTCTTCTTATATCAAACTTTCGAAATGCCTCATCCAAAAACGGAAATGATTAAGGAGAAAAAGCAAACTTTAACTCGAGTGGCGACTGTAAGACATTTCCGCTGACATTTCGAATTTAAAAGGTAGAAGGCGGAAATTAAGCTTTGTTATTCATTTGTACTATTCTTACTTTAAAATTTAAAAGAAAACAACTAATGACAAAAGAACGATAAGGCCCTACAGACTTGAATGTTGCGAGAATCATATGTGCTTGCGATAGCTTATAATAAAACTAAGTTTTGAAATTATAATATGAAATTTAAATAAACAACGTTTATATGTTTAGAAGTTTTTTTTTGAAATTTCCGCATTCTCACAAATGTGATGAGAACAGATGTTAATTCGTATGGAAGCATAGTGGAGCATTTGCAACTTCATAGAAGCTTGAATTAGGTAGAAAACGCATTCGAGATAAAATGCAATTTCAAGAGGAGCAGAAATCTGAGTCAGAGAAGGGACTGTGCTGATAGTAAAGGAAGATAAGGATTCCGATTCCAACTACTTGCTCATCTTCTTCATAGCATTGCAGAGACAATTCTACGATTGAGACAATTAGATAGCTGAGAGAAATGAAACAATGTATTCTGTACAGAATTGAGAGACAGTCGAAACAGAACTCGCAATAAGAAAACATTTTGTTCTAAACTTATGGTTTGCTGAGGATATGTTATATGATTTTACTTTCCGATAACATACGCATCATCAGCTATTGTATCTTAATACTTTGAATGCAATTCAGAAACACGTAGAAAAACTGTTCCGGAAAATGATGGAAACAAAAAAGGAACAGAGGAGAGCCGCATGAAGAGAACCGCAAAATTTTCACTCAAAAAGCCTTTTTTCAAAGTGAACTGTATATACGGTTCCATGATTGCCTGTTTGATGATGAAGATTTCAGTTTGTCACTTCCTCGCCAGCTGTACAGTTCAAGGAAGAAAGATCTATTCACGATTTTTTACGAAATCGAAAAAAGGTTATGATGCAAAATTTTTTGGCGCATTATGTTCGCCCAATACTATCCAATATTTGATGGTTCAGTGCAGAACTCCTTAGTAGATATATATATATTCGATGAGTACACTGTTCAGATAATAAGAAAGAAAGATATGAAATACCTCAAAGCCTAGGCCTAATATAGGTCCAGCACTTCCGATATACAACTTGTGAGCATCATCCATGGACAGCTCGCTAAGTGTGTAAACCTAAAAGCCGATATATCCATTGTTCAGTTTAGAATACCTGTTTTGCAGCGTATCGTATGCATTTGAAGTACAAAGTTATATGGGTCTTAGTTACTTCGAATGCCAGCTGAGTCCACTGCTGTATGAACTCTGGAACTTCGAACGATGCGATCGCAGCAGATTGACCCGATAACTCGTTCTGATAAATCAGCGACACATTCGTTTGTCCACTAGCTTAAGAAGCTATGAAGTTAGTGTTAATATTTAAGAACAATGCACCTGAGGGCTCTAACAAAACACCGACATCTACCGATGTATCATAAGGATTTACAATAGCAAAAAGGTAACCTCCTCGCCTATCCATTGGTTTTACCTATAAAACCATTATCGCATGCTCCCAGTGTATATAACTTACAGAAACTAAAATAGAGAACTCTGGGAAAAACTTTTTAGGCATATAGAGTCTATAAGGAACAGCGATTTCTACTCCTCTCTAAAACCATGTTAATCTCTCAATAAAACTGCTGCTTCTTACCTGTATACCGATTGCTGGTAAGCCATCGATACCTTTCGCTCGAAAAACCCGAGGATCACTGTTCAAAGTTCCTTCAACAGGAACAAGTAGATCTACTTCCGTTTCCTCATCTGAAATGCATATTCAAAAGAAGTTTGAAACTTTCAACAAAACAGTGGAACAACTCTCTATTGTTCTGATGTCTTGAAAATGAAGACACGCGTGAAGCTTAGAATGACAAAAAATGCGGACAACATTTGTCAATCTAATTTATGAAATAATCGAAATTTCTTCAAAAATCTCTTTGAACCCCAACGTATAATCTTTGCGATAGCTCACAGAGCATGAAAAAAGACATCATTTTATGCATCTTATCTCAAAAGAGATTCAGAAGCATTCTTTATAAGAGTTTTATTTTGTTCCATTTGGTGCCGTTCAAGTAGCTTCCTATCAATCTTCTAACTTCATAATAGAACAGATCATTTCCTGTCTCCCAGCTTTTTTTCCTAGATTCGCCATAGTTTTATTTCCATTTATCACTTGCTGCATTTCTTTTCTTCTAGTTCTCATTCATTTCATGCTCTTTCACTTCAACACTGCATCTCAGGAGACACATTATCTTGTTCGTTATCGAACAGCACAAGCATTTTTGGCATGTCCATTTCCACGAAACCTCATTCCGTAGAATATGTGTCGACTGTTGGTCTCTATTTCAAATGGGCGTAAGTTTATTGTTTTTTTTTGAAATAGATATGACCCAATGCTCAAGCTTTGGAGATATCAAGTATTACTCAAAATGATTCGATGCCATCCGGCTACCTCAGAATAAAAGACTTAATATACAAATGAGAAGGAAAGTAGATGATCTCAAATCCAACTTTCTCTAAGAATGCCTCCGAGGAATCTTTTATTTCAACTATAACCCCAAGGGAGGGATTATTCTCTCTCATCAATGACCTGGAAGACAAGAAAATCGTCCAGCAATGAGCATCACAAACTATACAAATAACATTGCTGAATCTAATTCAGTAGTTATTGCAGGTAAACTGCAAAACATAAGCAAAAATTCGTAAGAGCTTCGACGACTTCTCATCAGAGTATTAGCTTAAGAAAAGAGAATCTTATGCTCGCTCGAATAGGACCATCGGAGTATTTAATCCTTCGGCAATCTTTTTGACTCGTATATGACCTCTTCTGTCTGGCAGCTCCACTATTAAGACGAAGATTAGGATGATACATGAAGTCTAAAGGAAAGCCAACATATACATAAAGATGCTTCTGCTCGAAAAACAGAAATAGAAAGCGTTCTCATTACGCGAACTCATTGTAAGTTCACATTAATTCTTACCACAAAAAGCGTTATACTCTCCTTTTTTGTTTGATAATAGTTGAAGGACTCAATGCTTAGCTTCCCCAGAGAAAACACTCTCAACATGAAGTTGGAGGAATATGAAGAGAGCATAAGAAAGAAGAGTGATGCTCTTCCAATATGACCAAACACAGACGACGAATTTTAATTTTTTTTAGAAATCCAATTCAATTACGTTCTTTAGATTTTTGTTATTCTTTCAAAGTCCGTATTTCGTCTTGGAATCATTTATCCGAAATAGCAAATAGTTCGCCATTTATCAATTACTCAAGGACAGTGAGAAGCGGTGAAACTTCAGAGGGAAACTTGCATTTCCGACTGTCTCATTGATGTCATTCTACGTAACTATAATTAATAGAACGCTCTGATTTAGTGAGCGAAAAAAAACATACTCTTTCTAAGAATTGAGCAAGCGTTTCTCATATACCTAGAACAGAGAACTGAGACATCTCTTCCGAAAAGTGCAAATCTAACAGATGTACAACCGTTTTCAGCGTTTCATTCGCGAAAAATACAAGTTGAACAGAGCTATGTAGACTAATTTGCATAAACGAGTCTCATCCTTACACATTCTTGACACTTTCAGTTTCTGGTTGTTAAGCAGAAATGTAAAGGTGAGACTAAAAGCAATGAAAGAAATAGAAAGCAGGGAGAATTCCAGAACCCATAGAAACAAAAGAAAACTTAGGAACGATAACTTGTACAGAAAAAAACCAAACCTCCTGGGAGATGATTTACGTCGAAATATGATGGAACAGATTCACATATCACTTCCAAGATTAATAGAAGAGTAATGTGAAATTGAAGTATACTGATAGACACCATGTCAAACTGTCTTTCATCGAGGGATACCTTTGAAAATTAGAAACTTTTAAGGAAAAAATATAAGGAAATCAAGAATCACATAATCGAAATAAAGATTTAAAAAGATGGCTAGAGGTTAAGTTGAGCATTGGCTCGAGTTCGACAGATGAGGCGGAGTCGCGCCATTGGTTAGAGAGGCGGAGCTAGATGCGACCCATAGCTACGACAGATGACGGCATCGACTATCAGTTATTCTTCTAGAAGTTTCAATCAAAACAGACTATTTCATTTTTTAAGAAAGAAGAGATCTACTTATTTCTTAAAACCTTTTGTTGTAAAAAAAGTAGAAGAGGACTGAGTATAAAGCGATCTGGTGTTACAATAGAAACATCAAAACAGCGTGCGTTAGTTTGATATAATGGAACTCCTATATGAATATATCATGCAATAGATAATAGGAAAGTGGACAAAAGCAATCTGAATGTCCAGGCGTTTACAACCTTTCTGGAAGAAACCGCTGTTCTCAACAAATTTGCATAGCACTCCTTTGATATAGGAGTATTTAAAGCCGAAAATAACTTAGTTTGGAGAAGAATCATCCAAAAATCACACTCTTGTAGTAATCTCTCTAATTTGCATATCTTGCTGTCAAGGAGCTTTTATTGAATTGCTCATGACATTTGTGAATTACAAAAGCAGAAGTTATTCCTAATAGCTGGCAGACGGAACAATTAATGCAAAGTTCGATAAGGTTCTCGTGAATCATGGAGATAAAGGACCTGCTGTTGTCCAACCACCTCCTCCGATTCTCCTCATGTGTCTAGGCTCTTTTCAAAATCCAGTTCATCGGCAGATGACCCAAGTGCTTCAATTCTATTGTTTATTGGCTCCAGTCCTTCATGATCAAGAAATATTCTTTGCATAAATGTAACAACTTTGAATCTTTGCCCGAATTTGTCTCAACTAACAATAAAGAAAAGGACTGACCCGCATTTTCATCCAATTTCACGGAATTTTTGTGCGTTGGACAGAAGCCACTAGATAGTTGAATGCTATCCATCGAAAACCAAGGACCTTCTTCTTTCCATAATAGCTCGAAGTAAATCTAAAAAATCTAAATCAGTTGTTTTATCTTGTTTTCAGAACTTTGAAAGGGTGCTTTTGTTGATTGATCGGAATGGTAATTTCAGACCAAGTATCTGATGTTAAGCGGGTAGCGGGTATGCCATATAATAAACGTTGAGATCCTTTCTTTTCGTTGCGCAATCCTATGTTAAGACTCACAGAATCTGAAGATGAGAAAAATTCAAGATATTTCTAACCGACTAATTGAGGCTGAACGTCAATGGCTTGATTATTTTCTATGAACATTAATTAATTTTTCGAGTGAAAAAAAACCGCTCCATTCATCCCACTTTACAGCTGTTCGCCTTATTTAGCTAGATAATGGGTTGTCAATGTTCTCTAATATCTCTTATTAAAACAGTCATTAATTTAAGGTCAAATAGCTTTAGAAATACTAAATGCCTGGGTTTTTCAAACAATCAGCTGAAACTAACCGTCTTGGGGCTGCTTTATGAAATACTTTAACTGCAAACATAATGCAGCACTGTTCTGCAATCGAAACACTGGAGTAAAGAGAGTCGCCTGATGATCATTTGCTCTCGTTGGATCAACGACGATAGAAAAATTCCCTAAACTGATTACTGTTTGCGACTTAAGAAATCATTCTACCGGAATTCCCCCTGAATTGATTCCTAGACCAGGGGATGCCGTTACCTATCTCCATACCGCAAAGATCTTTTTCAAAATCACAAGACCAATCATATCGAGAAATACTCTCTGAAGGATCTGAAATTTCAATTATTTGTTTGAATCATTGGAATAGCTGACCTGTTGGTAATAGAACTATATCGCGTATTCTCCAAGGACTTTCTCGCCCGTCGGCTCCAACAACTTTAACAGCTATTTCATACTCTTTGCCAGATGTTAACCCGGTGAGTTTAACACTTTTGGAATTAGAACGCATCTTTTTCATTTGCTGGCTTTGATAAACTCCATAACTATAATAACTTCAAACAATTTCATGCAATTTGTCAACACAGAACTGTATTAGATAGTGGCGAAACTGTCCAGCGTTGAGAACTGAATTTGAGCTTGAATCTTCTGGGTTGGGGTCTTGCCATTCAACTTGCACTGTTCCGGGGTTTGTTACATAAGCACGAACGGCTGTCGGAGGCCATAACGTTTCTTCATTTTTGTCTAAAGTATGGATTATTCTGGTTTTGAGAAAAAAAATACCTCCAGGAAGAGTCGTGGCGCTTACTAGCACACGCTCACCATCTTCCCCTTCTGCTTCATTGTAAGCCCCAACAGCGAAAACATATGAAGTATTTGGCACTAGGAAACTATTAAGTTTAACTTTTCTTCGTCTAACTCACCTAATCTGGTGATAGTGAAAGAGTTTGTTTCTGCTCCTTCTATAACGATCCTACGAGAAGGTGCACCTATTCCATAGGCAACTGTATATCCGCGAACCAAAACAGAAGCATCAGAAGGAGGTTCCCACCATAACGTAGCAGTAGTTGATGTTGTACGAGCACGAACGTCTTCTGGAGCGTCTGGGACTCTATACTCTGAATATGAGTCATGTCATTAAAGTCGTTAATTCAATTGAGTGAAAAGTGAAAACAGAGTGAGTGTCAGCTTGTCATGTTTACACTATTTTTTTCATACCTAATAATTTATGAGAAGTAAGAAAAAAAGAATAATTGGGTATGCGGATCAGACACCCTAATTTGATTGGCTACTAGAACAGTCTATACTAACAAGCTGACAGCTTGACAGGGCATAATTGAGGCTCAGCTGACACACAAATCATCTTCTGTTTTTGAAACATATTTCAAAGTATAGATGTTCACTTCAGAATTACAGTCCTCTCAGATCTCCCCTATTGAAACCTTCACCAGTGCCACGAGAAAAAAAGAAATTGAAGAATATAGTTTCTCATTCTTTCTCAAATCTCAGGCTTCAATGCCTCTCCATTTAAGGTTGTTTCTTCCGGAAACTAAAAGGGGACAGCCGGAGCCATTAGATCTTTCCAACCGAGCATGCTATTTCCGCAAAACAAAAGAAATTCACACGTAAACACGTGCTGAGCACTAATTGCTTCTAATTTGGTGACACCTTTTCAATTCACAAAATTAATATTGCGAATCGATTGCTCTTCATAGCTGAAACGTAGAGAATGGGAGTGGATCATTAGTAATAGCAAATGACAGCTTCGATCAACTTCGTATATATTACCGTTATCGTAAGTATCTTCTGAAGATGTGGACGATGCAAAGAACAATGCAGCTATAATAATCCGTATCATTTCAATTGTTGCTTAACAATATTCATCTCAAAACGAAATCTGTAAATAAAGATAATTTTAAAGAGATTAAACCTTTTTTTATCTGGACAAGGAAAATAGCGACCAATAGTTTTTGGGAATGCAACATTTACCGCAAAAGGCTAATTTTCAAAAAAGAGTAACAAAGGTACTGCTCATGGATCATTAATTTTGATTACTTTGCAATGGAGGTTGTTCGAAATTGGAGGAAAAAAGATGATGGAATCGAGAGATACTATGCTTCAATACATGGAAACTTCAGAAAGTCGTTAAAACGTTACAGTCTGCATACACAATGATGATAGTTCAAATCAAGCAAACCTCAGATGGAACAAAACATTGATATTGGAAAAAGACTGTAGTCAGTGTATATTAAGATATTGGTATAATCATATTTTGACTTGAAACGAATGAAAGCTTCACTGATGTGTTGCTAGTTATTCGTTTATTATATGTCTGGTGAGTGAGAAACTACTAAGAGATTTAGTGCTAGATGGATGAGGATCTGGGATAAAAAACTTTCACGAATCAAAACTCATATTCAGATAAGTAAGAAGCTGTTATTTGAACACTCTTCGGTAGATGAACAGCTTGCAGAAAACTAATTTGAACGGTACCAACCTATGTCAAGTTGGGCATTCAAAACCTTGGGAACATATGGACCAGTCAAAAATCGGCCACACCCTTACCTCATGCGAACATGAAGGAGAGAAGTGTGTATCCAAACTTGATGGAAGCTACGATGAAAAGAAGAACTTTCAATTTATGTGACGCGTGTTTTAATGAAAATATAATAGATTGTTGTAATTCAATGTAGAAGCTGAACAGTTTTTAAAAAAAAAGATTGCATTTGGTTTTTTTTCTGAAATAAAGCGAATATGAAAACTTGGATACGTCGCTTGTGGGGCATAGCTCAATTCAATTTGTGCAACACAAAAAAGAGCGATGGATTAATCTGAGATACAAAGACGACCCGTAACTCACAACGCACAACGTTCTGGTAATCAAGTTTATTCAAGTATCTTAACGGGAGACCCAGACCAAATCTCAGTAACATATCTGAGCCATAAGCCGAATAATGTATTAAATTCGTTTTGACCAAAAGAAAAAAATATCGAAAACATAAAATCATAAGCACTTAGTAACATGGAAAATGTAGTAAGAGTCGAAGCATGTTCGGTATAGTACACGAGAGCAATTGAGAGGTCAATAGTAAACTATTTTGGATCAAGTTGAGAGCAGTAGATGAAATGTCATTAAATTCTTCCACAAGTTCATCAAGAACAGTAATCAGAGGAATATTCATGTTATTCAAATGACAAGACGTAGACACAGGGCTGGAAAGGAGGTGCATGCCTTGCTAGCCCGCCTTCCCGGAAGCATACCCGCTTGCATTGCTCTCGCTAGGTCTTCGAATAGAAAACCCATTTATTGCCATTATATACGGAATAGATCGAGAACGATATCAAAAACTAACATATCAGAAGAATAACAATCAGCTAACTTATTCAAGACTTCATTAAAGAAAACCGGAAATGTGAAACAAGCTACAAAAAAAACTTCCCGTTTTCATAAATGTGAGAAACTCAGCAACTCACTGACAAGAACAGTGAGATACTTGCTCCTGATTTCAATAAATAAAGTGTTACCATATACAAAAAGAACAAGTTGTACAGTTTTCTTATCTACTTCTTCTTCTGCGCAGCTTCTTCAGCTTCCGCAGCAGCTCGTTCCTCTTCAACCTCCTTCAGCAACTGATCAACTTCATCAACATTCAGAACTCGTTGAGTAACATCTCCAGTCTTAAAGGAAATATGAAGAACTACCATATTAAACTTTCTAAATCGCAAAAACAGCGCTTAACACAATCTAAGAAAATGAGAACTTCTAGTATTTCATCTAACACAGTTGCCATAACATAGTTGATAGAATCTGATAGAAATATTAAGTATTCATTCATAACAAAAAAATAAATATACAGTTTAATGAAAACATGAGATCCATTTATGATCACCTTGATTATTGCCCAATGGCAAGTCCGTGGTTTTGCAATTCTCGACTAAGTTGTTCTTGTAGTTCCTGAGAAGAAAGAACATGTTTAGGATAATTTGTAAAAAAAATTTTGAACCTGCAACTTTTTCTTCAAAATGGCTACTCCCGACAGAACAACTCTCTCTGCTTTTAAAGCTCCAGTTGATTCAACTTCAAGGAATGAACAAAAGTAAAGTGCAAATACTGTTGAACATACTTGTGTACCAAAACTTTGACGGTTTTCCATTGGGATCATAAGGAGCTTCGCTCTCGCCTTCTTCCAAATCACTGAATTCACTTCTCGGCCACTCCTTGGAATTCGGATATACCGTATGCCGAAGAGCGTTATCTGGATCATACTCAAAACCTACGCCACATGTGGGATTCCATTTGGCATGCTCTTTTCCAAAACCCTCAAAATTGGTAAGATGAACTTTCTGAATATAGAAGCCGACTCATACCTTCTTGGCGAAACATCGTAGATTGATCTCCTGTCCTTTTCTCAATTTAACTATGAGGATATCATCTTGTCGAGAGTAATCATCAGCACCGTGACCAGATCGGTTACGAACGTGAATTCCACAAGCTGGAAACACCTGCATTTGCTGAAAAGTGGGAACAACTGATATGAGTATTACAAACTATAAAATACTTCTCCGTTTATATCGGTTCCCTTGCATTCCAAGTCTGCTGTAGTAACTGATCTTGTTGCTTCATCCCTGCATTTAACATTAAGCTCAAATGAGACTGAACACTGATTGCAAAACTCAGTACATTGGCATTCCTAAAAAAAACAAATTCAATTTTGCTCACGGCTAACAAATCTGACTCTAGTATATTGCATTTGATCTACAACATAATCCGATACTAAAGGAATTAAGCCCATCCTATGAGCGATGAATTCATCATGAAGAACGCTACTATTTGCTTCGATTTGAACCCAATCAATTGCCATCGTTGGCACCTTCAAAGACTCAAATTCATCCTCCTTTCCCTAAACGATTATACCTCGGCAATAAATACTCGTCGTAGAGAATTGGCAACACTAAGGTCTGTATCTTCTAGAACAAACCTTACCTGGTCGTCAGATAAATTTAGAATAGTAACAATAGGCTGATTGGCATAGGGCATCTTGAACAAAATATTTAGAAAAAAATCACAAGTAGCTTTAAACAAAAACTAATCGGAATAAAGATTGACACTTTTATGCAAATAGAAGCTTTATTTCATGAGCATTTCAAAACGTACGCTCGAACACAGTTTGAAAAAAAGTTAAAGGTCTAACGCAGTACGGTAGGTCTCAATTTGAATGTGCCATTTTTAAGTCATTCAGTCCTTTATATTAAGATGGTCATTGTTCTATCTTGTTTTAGATGCTTAAAAAAGATTTAAATTTCTTTTGATTCTGTTATTCTAGGAAATGGAACGTTATGACCGTGCTATCACTATATTCTCTCCTGATGGACATCTGTTCCAAGTTGAATATGCTCAGGAAGCAGTAAAGAAAGGCTCTACAGCCGTGAGTACTTTTGTGTTCTTGGTGTTTTCAAAAATCAGTAACCTAGGTTGGTGTTCGCGGAAAAGATTGTGTTGTTATCGGAGTTGAAAAGAAGAGTATTCCTGATTTACAAGATGATCGTACCATTCGTAAAATTCACATGATAGATGACCATGTTATGTTAGCGTTTGCCGGTAGAGCTTCTGAACGATATTGTTGCTTACTCGAGAACATTTCTTAGGTCTCTCAGCTGATGCTCGTGTTTTGGTGGACCGTGCTAGAATGGAATGTCAAAGTTACAAGCTCACTCTAGAGGATCCTGTAACTGTTGCTAACATTTCACGTTATATCGCGAACACCAAACAAGTATTTTACTTTGAAGTTCACCTTAAGTCTACGTTTTTGTTTTCAGATTTTTACTCAATCCCCTGGAAGAAGACCTTTCGGAATTTCTATGCTCATAGGCGGTTTCGATTATGATGGAACCCCGAGACTATTTAAGACAGAGCCCTCTGGAGCTTACTACGAGTATTTGGTAAGATAATTGGAGCAGCTGGTCAACTTTAGTTTTACAGGCCAATTCAACTGGTAGAGGAGAGAAGTCTGTTCGTGAGTACTTGGAAGAACATTATGGAGATGAGACTATAAAAGACGAGCCAACTTCTTTGAAATTCGTAGTCAAAGCTCTTTCACAAGTTGTTCAATCTGGTGCCCAGAATATTGAGATCGCTGTAATGAAACGTTCTGAGGTAACAAGAACACTTGGAATTTTTCTGATCAATGTTTGCATTAAGACTGGAGATGTTACTCAACGAGTTCTGAATGTTGATGAAGTTGATCAGTTGCTGAAGGAGGTTGAAGAGGAACGAGCTGCTGCGGAAGCTGAAGAAGCTGCGCAGAAGAAGAAGTAGATAAGAAAACTGTACAACTTGTTCTTTTTGTATATGGTAACACTTTATTTATTGAAATCAGGAGCAAGTATCTCACTGTTCTTGTCAGTGAGTTGCTGAGTTTCTCACATTTATGAAAACGGGAAGTTTTTTTTGTAGCTTGTTTCACATTTCCGGTTTTCTTTAATGAAGTCTTGAATAAGTTAGCTGATTGTTATTCTTCTGATATGTTAGTTTTTGATATCGTTCTCGATCTATTCCGTATATAATGGCAATAAATGGGTTTTCTATTCGAAGACCTAGCGAGAGCAATGCAAGCGGGTATGCTTCCGGGAAGGCGGGCTAGCAAGGCATGCACCTCCTTTCCAGCCCTGTGTCTACGTCTTGTCATTTGAATAACATGAATATTCCTCTGATTACTGTTCTTGATGAACTTGTGGAAGAATTTAATGACATTTCATCTACTGCTCTCAACTTGATCCAAAATAGTTTACTATTGACCTCTCAATTGCTCTCGTGTACTATACCGAACATGCTTCGACTCTTACTACATTTTCCATGACCTGACTTCTCAGTTAGCTCGACAAAAACGTAATAACCGCATAACAACAGGATAATGAACGCACAGTTGATCTGTTCAATATCTCAAGACAACATAACCAAATAAAAATGAATTGAGTTGTTTTATAAAAAGATCCTCAATACCCAAATGAGGAAGATAACAACACACTACTCGGAAAACACTGGTAATGAAATTATTTGTTGATGAAGGGTTGTAGATTTTGCTTAGCATCATCAATCTACTGAGGTACTGATCGTTTAGGGAAAGGAGGATGAATTTGAGTCTTTGAAGGTGCCAACGATGGCAATTGATTGGGTTCAAATCGAAGCAAATAGTAGCGTTCTTCATGATGAATTCATCGCTCATAGGATGGGCTTAATTCCTTTAGTATCGGATTATGTTGTAGATCAAATGCAATATACTAGAGTCAGATTTGTTAGCCGTGAGCAAAATTGAATTTGTTTTTTTTAGGAATGCCAATGTACTGAGTTTTGCAATCAGTGTTCAGTCTCATTTGAGCTTAATGTTAAATGCAGGGATGAAGCAACAAGATCAGTTACTACAGCAGACTTGGAATGCAAGGGAACCGATATAAACGGAGAAGTATTTTATAGTTTGTAATACTCATATCAGTTGTTCCCACTTTTCAGCAAATGCAGGTGTTTCCAGCTTGTGGAATTCACGTTCGTAACCGATCTGGTCACGGTGCTGATGATTACTCTCGACAAGATGATATCCTCATAGTTAAATTGAGAAAAGGACAGGAGATCAATCTACGATGTTTCGCCAAGAAGGTATGAGTCGGCTTCTATATTCAGAAAGTTCATCTTACCAATTTTGAGGGTTTTGGAAAAGAGCATGCCAAATGGAATCCCACATGTGGCGTAGGTTTTGAGTATGATCCAGATAACGCTCTTCGGCATACGGTATATCCGAATTCCAAGGAGTGGCCGAGAAGTGAATTCAGTGATTTGGAAGAAGGCGAGAGCGAAGCTCCTTATGATCCCAATGGAAAACCGTCAAAGTTTTGGTACACAAGTATGTTCAACAGTATTTGCACTTTACTTTTGTTCGAAAAATGCTAGTTTAGACGAAGTGAAACATTTCGATAACATGAGCTTTGTGAGAAAAATCTTGAATGTAGTCTTGAATGATTCTTTGATCAATATAACGCCTGTGAAAACTGTTTATGTGGATATTTTGCACTTTTCCACATGTGCTCAAAACAGACAGAGTAGGTACAATATCCGAGCAAAAGCTTTCTCCACAGAAACGAAAGAGTCACTCCTATTCTTGGCTTGAAGATATTTGCGTATTCGCGTCGGCGCGAAAATACCATCTGCAAAAATAAATGCAGACTTTTCATACTTGAACATGGTTCAATCCAGCTTATGAAAAGCTATTCGTATTCAATGAAACTTTCTGTTCTTCATACTTAGATAGAAATTTTCGATTCGTTCAGTGTTTCAAACGATTTTGATCCTTTTCCTTCTTTAATTTTTTAGATATGGCGGATGAAGGTAGAAAAATGTTTGGAAGTTTAGCTACTGCAGAAGCTGTACAAGCCATCCGGGTTAGAGCCGATGCTTTATGAATTTTCACATAAAATCTTCCAGGCAAGTACCGATTATGCCTCAGATGCCAAAGCTGAAAGGATGGCCATTGATCCCATACATGGTCAACAAGATGCCCAAGTTCTAGCGGAATTCGAGAGGAGAAGAAAAGCTAGGACTCTCACGTTGCCTACGGATGATGTGCAGGTGTCGGGTGTGGTTCTGAACGTTTTGATATGCATTCTCCTAGGTGAAATTGCGGCTACGTAGATTGAATCAACCTATTTGTCTTTTTGGAGAAGATATTCTTGATAGGCGCGAACGTCTGAGAGCTATACTTTCAACACTATCAGAAGATCAGGTCACGGCTATATTACATACAGATGAAGTAGAAGAATCTCCCATGAAAAGTTAAAACATGTGCTTATTTTAGGCTTACGTTGAAAAACCAGATGAAGAGACAACGACTTGGTATCATAGAGGTCCTCCCTCTTTACGAGCAGCCAGGGTAGCTATAGCCGATTTTTCTTTGAGGAAAGCGAAAGCGAGGTTCTTATAAATAATTTTCGGTTCGTATTCTTTTTTTTCAAAGATTGGAAGCTGCCAGAGACGAACTCACAAAACCCTCTCATGAGAAAGCTTTGGCTCGTCAAGAAGCTCATAAATGGGTGCAACAGTTGAACTTGCATGCCTCCCAAGTTGCGGATAATAGACCAGTTGCGTTTTGTGAATTCTCCCCCGATTCGGAGCATATTGGTCAGTGTATCAGATTTATAAGTTATCAAATGACATGTGGTTCAGTCACTGCTGGGTGGTCTGGACAACCTTGTCTATGGAAGCGAGAAACCTGTGCGCCAGTTATGAGATACACCGGTCATCAATCTCAGTGTGGCTGTGCTCGTTTCCATCCTGGAGCATTTGTAGCAAATGATCCTTCTACTCTAAACGTAGCGTCCAGTGGCCATGATGGTTAGCGTTGTTGCATGATTATGCGCTGAGAGATTGTTTTAAGGAACTGTTTATTTGTGGTCATTAGATCAGGAGACCCCATTGGCTCAACTTGAATCTCATCCAGCACGAGTATCCAGAATAGCTTTCCATCCTAACGGTCGTCATTTAGCCACTGCTTGGTAAGCATCATTCTTACTTTGTGATGTATCTCGTCTTTTCAAGTTTTGATAGCTCTTGGAGAATGTTTGATGTAGAAACGGGAGAGGATCTCCTTTTCCAGGAAGGACACGCTAAGGTATGTTTTCATCGCTACTTATCTTAGTTTCGTTTAAGTCTGTTTCCGACGTTGCTTTCCAATGTGATGGTTCAGTCGCACTCACGGCTGGTCATGATTGTTACGGACGTGTTTGGGATATGCGTACTGGAAGGTGTATCATGTTTCTTGATGGACATACTAAAGAAATCCATGCCGTTGAATGGATGCCCAACGGGTTTGAAAAAAAAAGAGTTCTCTCAACTTACTTCATTATAGTTATGAAATGGTAACGGGTAGTGCAGATAACTCATTGAAGATTTGGGATTTGCGCATGAGAAAATGTACATATACAATGCCAGCACACACTAGTGTCGTATCGAGAGTTCGAGCAGATAGTAAAGGGCAATATATTATATCGAGTAGCTTTGATTGCACACTGAAGGTTTTTACTGATGCTGACAGTTTTATTCCCACTTATTAACTTTCAGTTGTGGTCCGCTACAGGATGGCAGCCCCTTCGTCAATTGCAGGGACATGATACTAAGGTTTTTAATGCTTGGAGAAGAAACTAATTGATATTTCAGATCATGTGTGTCGACATCAGCCCTGATGGTAAGTGGATAATCTCTGCCGCTTTCGATCGTACTTTCAAAATTTGGTGTCAATCCGAATATTGAAAAACTTCACTTGTTATACAGCAAATTGTTTGACGAATTATTTAAATAAAGATCTCGTTGAAGCTTAGAGTTCCAATCGTTGAACAGATTTATTACATTTTCAATGGAAATACCCGATTTGGAAACATTCAAATGAGATAAAAGATACATGAGAACCGTTAGTTTATAACGACGGTGACTATTAGATTAAACATTACTTTGTCTGAGGCCAGCTACTTTCATTATTTTTTTGCCACACATAGCACAAATCCCTTTTTCGTAAGCACAGTTTTGGCAATAGTGAGATCCTACTTGATGAATAGAACATTTACAGAGCTTACACTTAACACCAGCAATAGTCGCTCTGAAAGCAAACATCGTTTTGAAATATGAAAAAAAACAAATGACGGCAAGAAAGAGAAAACAACTCACTTTTTTTGAACCCCAATCAGTTTATTCGTCGAGCCACTAGGCTTTGCTTTATTCACTCCACTTCCCAAGCCTTTGTTATGAAGCTTGTTTCTGTAGGGATCAACACCGACAATTTTTGTTAATTTCTTTTCGCCTTTAAATTATAAATAAGAGAAACAAAAAACATAAAAAGAAACTTACAAGTTGCACACACCATTTTGACTGTGGTTTATGATCAAGCAAGCTTTGTACTTCTTTGCAGTGCAGTATGTATTTTTAATCCGACGGTTCTACGCAAATAGCCGCTTTCATTCAGTGATTGGTCGGGTGAAGGAGATATACGAAATGTGACCTCCTTACGTGAAATGGCCCAGAATCACAAGTTTTTGATGCATCTTACACCACAAACTGAATCAAAATTATACAGAAAATCATGAAAAGTATTGTAGAGAATATGACAACACAGCGCTTGATATTGATTGACTTTTTGATGACCTTTGCTGTAAAACAGTCCACTGTTGACCACATTCTGCTATTTGCCCAATTCCCTGGGTATTAGCTGAGTAGTCAATTTCTTTCTTATAAACTCTGAAAACGTTCGCTAAATCTCTTAAAATATTTTACATATTCCCGTGTTCTTTACAACTACCGATAAGCCGTTCTTTCAGACATGATACTAATACATTTATTCATAACGCTTCTAACAATACTCATACATGGCGTTAGCGGATCAGAATCTGATATTACTAAATTTACTGTACAAATGATCGGGTATTCACCAAAAAAGGTAAAAAAATGGATATGTTTCTCGTATCTAATGATCTCTCAGAACGATGATTATGTTGCTGTTTCGCGTAAGGCCATACCTGGATATATTGGTATGAGAAGTAATTCGAATGTTAAAATTTAGTTTTAAATCAGTGGGCTTTGAGCCTTTGGCGAATGCGGACAGAGTGCATCATATGCTACTGTACGGGTGCACAACACCATATGGGGATCAGTTTTGGGAAGGAATGAATACATGTGGCAGGGGAGGGTCTCATATTTTGTTCGCTTGGGCCCGAAATGGTTTGTATTCATTCATCATGATCACATAACAGTCTGGATTTAGCACCTAATTTGGATTTACCAAAAGATGTTTCATTCTCCATCGGCCATGAAAATGATGGCATCAAATATTTTGTCTTACAGGTTGCATATTTGTGAGTTCAGAACTATGCTTTCTCTTAGGTGCACTATGCACAGCCTTTTGCTGGAAACGTAAAAGATTTTTCTGGAGTCACTCTTCATATATCACAAAAACCTACAGCAAACCTAGCTGCTGTGATGTTGTTCGTCTCTGGGGAACCCATACCCCCAGGCCAATCACAACACCAGGTTTTCATGGTTTTTTTTTGCAAAAAAACAATAGTTGTTCAGAATAACATTTCGTGTGTTTATGAATCACAGACTGAAATTCACCCATTCGCTTTCCGCACCCATACGCATGCTATGGGAAGAGTTGTATCAGCCTATAATAAGCATAACAACATATGGACGAAAATTGGTGCTCGTAATCCACAATGGCCTCAGGTGAGATAAAGGAAATAGTTGATAACTCACTTCCGGGACAAAAAGTTTTCGAATTTTGAACATTTATTTCAACTTGAAGCTTAAAGAGTTCAGTTTATCCCTCACGCGAATCGTTCTAATATTGTTCTTCAAAAACCTTATCAGCAGTACTTATCAACATTTTTTTTTCTTATCATTTATAAAAATATGTATCTATCTATTTATTTATTTTGTTTTTCTTATTTATTCACATTGTTTCAGTTGTTCGAACAAGTTTCCAGTCCATTGACAATAAAAAGCGGAGATGTAATGGCTGCTACTTGTAGATTTGATTCTCGTGATAAAACAAAATGGGTTCCAATGGGGTATGTCAGTTGTATCATATTTGCTTTGAAAGTGTCAAAAATGACGTTTCATTCGAGCAAACATTGGAAGTAATCTTTTGATGTCATCTATCTAGAGCCATGGGAACAGATGAAATGTGCAACTTTTACATGATGTTTTATTGGGATTCGAATAGTGAGAATCCATTTCCTGGAGGAGCCGTTTGTGGTGGAAACCAAGTAGATGTATGCTACTGAAGTGAAATATCCATTATCTCTACTTGTTTTAGAACTCATTCCAAGATTATCCTAAAGAAGGTTTCGAGATCTTGCCACCTCATCCTGAATGGGAACATCATGCACACCAGAGCTCGGTATGCGTTTTGATCATGAGTGATCGAATCATAAACTTATTTTTCAGGTACCGTTTGGAGTAATTGAAGAGTTTGCTGTGGATAAGATTGGAGACGTCAGAATCGGCCAAGTGGCAGGCCTTTCATTTGATCCTAATGGACACTTAATTGTTTTTCATCGAGCCAGTAGAGTTTGGAATGCAAAGTAATAAGTCAAATCAAAGAATGTTTTCTATTCCTTCCATATTTTTAGCACATTTGACAACTATAACATAATGTTGGATAAAACACCCATCAAAGATGATGTCATTCTCCTGCTTGATGTGTCCGGACCTGAGCCAAAGATTTTGAAAAGCCTCGGAAAGAACAAGTAAAATGATAATAGAAATTTTCATTTAATTTGATTCTCAAGATTCTATGTCCCCCATGGAGTTTATTGTGATGATGATGGTTTTATTTATACCACAGATGTTGGTTCGCACACAGTGGCTAAATGGAAAGTGAATGAAGGAGGTGGATTTCGAATATATGTTGATAGATCATTCTGAAATATTCAGAACTGGAGTTGATATGGCAACTGGGACAAAATCTAATGCCGGGCACTGATCTGACACATTTCTGCAAACCCGCGAGTGTAACCAGAGAAGGTTTAGATTGTACTATCATAGTGCCAACAAAACATTTTTCTAGGTGATATACTCTATGTTGCTGATGGTTATTGCAATAGTCGCGTTGTCAAAATAACTATCGATGGAAAAATTTTGGTTTCATGATTTCTTGTTCGTCTGTCGTAATCGATTGTTTCAGGACTCTTTTGGTCTTCCCGGAAATGGGCCTGCTCAGTTCCAGCTTCCTCATGACATTCGGGTTAACTCCAAAGTTTTTTAATCTGCTTTCAACGATAATATTCACGTTTTTCTCAGAAAAATTTGTTAATCGCCGATCGAGAAAACGGTAGAGTGCAAGAATTAACTACAAATGGTCAATACGTTCAGGAGTGGGCTTCTAGGTTTTGAATCATTCTCCTACAGTTGCGGTATTAACAATATTGGTTTAGCTTATTCTCGAATATATACTCTACTGATGTTCTAGCTGATTATATTTTAATGATCCCAGGACGAATTAGTCTTGTAAGCGTTCAAAGACATCACATAAGAAAATAATCATTGTAGGAGAGACAAAACATCGAAGTATATGCCGGACGAGCTGGAACCGGTTTGATCGAGTTTGGCTTTAGTGGAACATCTCGAGCATTTGGTGCTCCTCATGTGTTACGTGTTGATCGTTCTGGCGAAAATATATTCATTGGCGATATCGCTGAAGGCAAATCCCTTTTATGGAAGTTTAAGGTGGGCAGATATATATCTGGAACAAGCTTTGAACGTAACTTTTTTTTTAGATTCAGAAAGAAGGTGGAGTGGCGCCTCACGCCATCACTATGAGTTCAACTCCTGTGTCGACAAGCTCCCTGGCTTTACCAGCACTTCTTCTTATTGCTATAATAGTACTTGGTGTTTCTTTTGTGTGTGTCAGAAATGTCCGGCCATCTAATGGCGCATTTGATCGAACGGTAGGACTATTTATGTGTTCTGTCCTCTAATATGAATGAGTTTAGGGTTTCAAACCTGTGCGAACAGAGGAGCATATATCGTTTATTAGTGATGATGATAGTGATAGTGATTAATCATATTCATTTTATAATTTGTATATTTTCATTTTCTTAGGCTTTAGGCTTCTATATTGAATACTCTCTGGTAGGGTTTAGGTTGGTTTCTGACATATCTGTGATCTATGGTTGTGTGTTTTATCAGGTTTATTCTCACTTAGTCATTTCAAGACTATCATTCTATGCTTAAATCACTGAAATTTCGCTTATTTTCCAATGAAAACTTTCTTACTTATAGTATGCTTCGCAAGCTCTCTAAATCTTCCTCGATTGATCTGCTGCTTCACTTAAAAGATGATTTCTGTGCTAATATTCATTAAATATCTTCGAGTAGTTTGTTCATTGGGAGAGAAGATATTTGATAGTTTTTATGCTCGAATTTCGAAACATAATGAATAAAACCGAAGTGAATAAATTTAACCAAACCTATTAATAGCGTGAGATCGATGCTCGCATATGTGATTACTATGAGTGTCTCCGTACTAGACCAAGGAACATTCTATTCATCCCTTCCAGTCTCTTTTCCTCTCGAATATATCTGTTCTATGACCTTTTCCGAGGTTTTCACTCACATAAACGGAACATGAAAAAAATAATGAGCTTAGTCACCTTGCCCAATGAACCCTTGCCCTCTTTCTTCGACTTCTATTGTTTTTTTCCTTCGATTTTCTGTTCATCCGAACAAGTCACTACCTACTACAATATCAAATAGCGCAGATTTCGGTTTTTTTCGCAGAAAACATGAGGAGATATATCAACTTCGAATAGTTAATCGTTCCCAACATTTTTAGCTCTTTTTCACTTGTCCTGCTTCTACGTTTTCGCTTCGTTGAACACGATTTGTTTAGAGTCACCAACTTGTTGCTCTCTTTCTTCCCTATAGTATGCAATTCAATTCATTTTACCTAACTTCATTCTTAAATGTTAACGTCCATCTTTTAGGGTCATAGATTTTTCTTTTCGTCTGTCGTCTAGTCAATGGACGAACTATAGCATTCTGTGGGAAAAAAAAGAGGCAAATGTCAGAGAGCCAGAGGGAGACCAAGTGAGAACAGAGAGACAAAGAAAAGCAGAGACGCACGACAAAAACGAAATTTCGTGAAGAAAGAGAGAAGAGAGGTCGGAATGAGGGTGTCCACAAGCCGTTTTTGTCATGTTCCCCGGCCATCATCTTATTCTTCATCCTTTTCCTCAGTATTCTCTTTTCTTATCTAATAGCGCAGATGTTGAGACGAACAATAGATGTTTCCCGCCAATTTACTTTACGTCCCTCACCTCATGACCACGAAGAATACGTTGGCAGATGACTCGGTCCAATTTCTTCTGTTCCTTACTTCGAATAATTTCTGATAGTTTTTGTGATCGTAGAAGAATATACAGATTTTCTTCTTCTGTAATCGCACCTGTCGTCTTCCCAATCATACCAAAAACGGTAGTGGGTCGGTCGAGAGCGTAAATTACCATCTGTTCGAGCTTTAAAGACGTGAAGGATTATATTTCGGCCTCTATAGAAAACAAGGAAGAAAAATGTATTCTTTGAGAACTCTATCAACTTATGGACGGAAAGATCTCTTCAATCAACTTGATGATTAAGCTTACGGTTTTGCTTTCACAAATGATTTCGGGGGGAATATATATATTGATTAGAGGACCAAACATGAGCCCCTTTATTGAACATACTCTTCGTTTCCACACTCAGACGCACATGGTGAGAGGGTTAAATGACGAGAGAAAATAGGAGAGGGAGAGAAGGATGAAAGAGATGGGGATGAAGCGAGGTTTGACGTAAAGAAAACACGAAATAAAGAGAACGAGGACGATGATCTGGCCAATCAATTATTCTCTCCTCATGGCAGTGACGCCGTATGAGATCTTTTCATTTTCTAGAAATGTTAGAGCGATTTTTTGTTAGACTTTAAATAATGAAAGAAATAAAAAAGATGGAAGAACAGTTATAAAGAGGTTGCGGAACTCGTGATTTGATGGAAGAAGTATGTCGATTTCGATCCCTCACAATAGCAATTAGATAGGATTAGGGCAGTGAACACAACATAATGCCAAAGAGGATAGCTGGCATCATGAAGAATTCCAGACAGAGCCGTTAATTATTCTAATTAGCTCTTTAGTAGCGGATATGAGTTTAGATTCAAACAGTTCAAATTCTCTCCAGTGTTTGATGTTAAGACTCATGAAAATCAGGTATTATACAAACTTATGAAGAGGCAGCTTCAGGAACGGTTCAAGAGTTATAAACAGAAATACATTTCAATCGAACTACGAGATAGTTGAGAAAGTCTTGTTAGATATAAAAAAAATGTTAGTTGTTCTGGCCAGTCATGGGAAAATCATGAACCCTTCGAGTAAATCTACTTAGGCAATGACTAGGTCACATCATGGCCGTCTTCGTTCACATCAGGGCATGTTCGAAGAAGTTCTAAGAGCCATTCCATTGCTGTTGGTGCTGAAGAAAAAGTATTTTCACGCTGTTGTCTAGGCGAAGTAACCAGTTAACAGCAAAGGAGCATATTTTCTTTACTCCTATCTGACATCAAATTTTCTGGTCATTCTCATATTTGTGTTCCTACTGCAGAAATGAATGAGCCAGACTCACATATGGATTGTCATTAGATGCACAGGAAAGACCGAGCCATATAAGCATGTTGTTTTGATGGTTGGTACGTCGATATGGCCAAAGTGACCATCTGCTGACCGGAGGCTAGTGTCCGGAACGCGTTGCAGCACGCGCGCGTGTCACGCCGTACCCTACCTCTCTGGTCTCTCTATTCGGAGTAGACTATTTCGCACTTTTCAATACACACCGGCTACTTATTTACAAATATTCCTACTAAGTTAGACATGGACGCTGCAGTAACATTTAAAAATTTTTTTTTGAAATTATCATTTGCCCTTTTTTAACTGTTTCGATATATTTTCTATGCGTACGCCTACAATGTTCCTGATTGTTTTCACAAACGGAACTTTTGCTCAGAAAAGCTCCGTTGATCCAAACAGCATACTTACGTGATTTCTGGTTTGTTTGTGATATTCATAAACTAGGAAGTTCAGCGTAACTTTCAAACTCAACATATTCCGCTTATGGGTACGACATCTACCTCGTTTCTGTTCTCTCATATCATAAATATCGCAATAGAAATATGCAAAAGTCGACTATTTCTCAACCAAGAATAGGAAGCTGATTTCATTGTCCATTTTTTCCCTTATTTTATCTGTCGTGTTATTTTATATCGTACCGTTCACAAACCGGTTGGTTATGAACTCCCTGCTTTCATCTATTTCTCATTTCTATTTTTTCAGATGCTGTATTTGTAAGTGTCGATTTAAAATTAGAAGACACTAAATTTGGTGGAATGGACGGGGACGATTATGTTCCACAAATGTCCCAGATGATGGACTACGGTCCCATAGGTGGTATGGCTGCAGGCGGAGTTCCTCAACCTCAGCATGTAATGCAGCAGCCATACCCAAATATGAGTGGAGGTTTAACATCAATGAATCCTAGTTATGAACAGCAGATGATGATGGCACCTCCACCCTCACAACCTGCTCCTCCACCACAAAAACCACCCCCTAAGGGCAAAAAGAAAAAAGTACGTAACCATTTCCGGATGAACTTCATGATAAAAGTTTTAGCAGCAACAACAACAACAGCAACAACAGGCAGATCCCGGTATGGATCCTATGCAAAGCATGGCAGCTATGTCGAACAACCCTATGATGCGACCTTCTATGCAGCAGATGGGAGGACAGTATCCACAGGTAGATTCTTTCTATGTCTTTTTCCAACAGTGTTTATCATAGGGGCAGAGAGGAATGTATAATCAGGGGGTTCCACCTCATCAGAATGTACATTTCGCACCTCCACCCAATCCTTATCGTAATCCGCAGTATCCACCTAACCAACAGCCAGGCTACCCACCTATGCCACAACAAATGGGATATCCTTCTCAAAGAGGTTATCCTCCAACTGCTGGACCTCCAGGTATTATTCTGAACTGAAGCAGTGTAAATGATACTTTCTTAGGCTATCCATATGGACAACCTCCGCAGGGTTATCCTCAACAACCAGGACAACAGCCATATCCGATGATGAGACAACCCCAATATCCTCCAAATCAACAGGTATTGTTCAGTAGAGTTTTAATAATTAAGTTTTCTGTTCAGATGCCTCCTCATCAAGATCAGTACTGGCCCAGCCAACAGCCACAACACCCAACTCAAGCTCAACAAACTCAATCTCAGCAGCCAAATCAGCAGTCACAAGCACCTCAACAACCTCAGAGTTCTCAAGCTCAAGGGGTGCCTCAAAATCAGCAGAGTCAACCAACCCAGTCTCAGCAACAGTATTATCCAAATCAACACATGCATTCTGCTGGAGCACACAACTTATCTAGCGGACAAGTAACTCCATCTCATGATCAATGGATTCAACAAGTTCGTCAAACCTTTTTTTACGGTTTATGGTCAGCCATTTTCAGCAGCAGAGGCATTTGTACGAAATTCATGGTGAACTGAACTCTTTACAAGGAAGACTTCATCAAATGTACCAACAACCTCCAACTCCGGAAGTAGAGCAAACTGTTATGCAAGTACGTTTTTCATTATCGTACTGTTTTCCATAATATATTTTTAGACGCAGCATCGTATGCAGTATCTTCAAAGTGAATACAGAAGAATCGAGATGGTTTTAAACCAATCCAATATGTCCACTCATCAAACAGCACAACAGCCATCCCAATCACAACCACCCTCTGTTCAGAATTCTCAGCCTTCCCAAGCTCCCTCATCACAGCAGACCAACATAGCAAGTATGATGCCGCAGCAAATGCAAAATCAAAATCAAGTTCCTGCTCACCAGGTAAGTGTATAATGTTTGAGGGTTATCAAGCTATATTTACGTCCAGATGCCTCCAAATAATATATCATCCACCGGAGCTCATTCTTCTATGGTTAATGTTCAACACCATTCGAATCCTGTCCAAGTTACTCAAACAGGCCCACAAGTGCAAGTGCGTTTTTTCTTCGATAAAGAGATTGCATTTTCGTCTAGGTTAACATTAAACCCGAAACATCAGGGCGAACTCTCATAAGTGTTTACCACCAATATGATGACAAAAGGCAGTCTCCTGATGATCAAAAAGATTCTGTTCCGCAAGAACCTATTCCAAGAAATCCATATTCCAACCAAGTTTGTTCGGATTTTCATTCAAATACATTATTTCGCTTAGGAGTCAATAACTTCATATTCATCTTCTCAACAAAACAAACCTCACACTTCCCAGAGTTCCCACCAAGTTACAGAAAACAACTATTCATCTACCAATGTATGGTGTTTTTCTTTATGAATAATACTTATTCTAATTTTAGGGACTTAGGCATAATGAAAATCATACACATCCAGGGTTCGGATCTTACTCACAAGCATCTCAATCTGTACGTACTGCTGTTTCGAGCGTTTTCTTTATTCATTATAGGCTGGTCAGAATATGGATAGCAAAATTAGTAAGAATGAACCCGAGGGTAATTACAAACATTATGAGAGTGCTACTGTTGAAACTGACAAATCTTTTAGTAACGATCTCAGGTGAGAAAAAATGATTTTTTCTTCTTACTATGTTGCTTCAGCTCTATGGGTTTGAAGAATGATTCTATGTTTACTGGTCAGACTAACTCACCAGGAGTGTCTTGTTCTTCTCCAATGGGACAACCATCAACAGCTTCATCTCCTCCTGAAGAACCAGACGCTACACATGAATCAGGACCTTCTAGTGTGTATAACAATTCTAAAGACAACACTGTCATTTCTCCAGTCATTGAACATATAGACGAAGTTTTGAGTCAGAAATCTTTGCAACTGGAAGATGACGACAAGAGGGACGAAGGACTCGATTCAGCACCAAATTCTAGTATGCATATATCTGCCTCTATCGATTCATCTGAGAATGAGCTGAATGATTCAGCCAATGCTGATGATCAAAACGAGGATAAAGATCCAATTGAGGAACTTGATAAGTTCAGCGATGCTCGATCAAGTTTATCCGAGGAGAAACAGTGTTCACCGGAGAATACATACGTTTGCTCGCCAACTCCATCCAGTAGTAAAGAAAATGATGTAGAAAATAATGATAACGCTAAAGAGTTCGAAACATCGAATGATCGAGAATCTCCTGAACTCAAAAAAGCGAGCCCCGTTTCTTTCGCTACATCAAATGTCAAGGAAGAAGCGCGCTCAATCGAACTGGATGAGGAACAGGACTTATCCAAGAGAGAACTGAACGAAAAAGCAACAACATATACAACTCCAGAAGATGACGGCGAGTACGTTTCTTCTGTAGAACAGAAAGAAGTCACGATAAAAGAAGATCTCGACAACTGTGAAATGAATGAGTCCACGACAGAAAAAGAAGGAATCATTGCAAAAGACGAAACGGAAGATGAAGTCAATTCACAAGATTCTCAATCAAAGGAAACATCGGAAGATCCCTCAGAAGAAACTAATCCTAGTGCCTCGAGTTCTCTAAAGGAAGACAAGGTTTTGAATGTTTTTTGTAGCGTGATTCAAAAAGGTTGTTCATTTTCAGGAACCGGCATCGTGTGAAACAGTTGAATCCTTTGACTCAGCGCCTACAACTACTCTTAAAAAACCTCCCAAAAGAATCACGGTTCCGAAGGCAAGTAGCATATCAAGAACATTCTTTTTATTTTGAAAGTATAGCAGAAGAAAAGGAAAGATTACGGTGACGAAGACTACGATTATAAGTCGAAATCGAGCAAAAAGCGCGGTAAAAAGAAAGAAGAGGAAATGGTGTCTTCAGAAGAAGAGATAGATGAGGATTCTCTTCTACCTCCGGAAGCTGTCGATGTTGATGAGACAAAAAATGATCAGCCAGCTGTTGAAAAGGTATTTTGTACTTTTTGAAAAGTTTCTGAAAGCAGCTCTTAGTTCTTGCAATGGAAAGAAGCGAAGGACGATAATCCGGAAATGTTTTACGTTAAGTGGAAAGCGAAAGCATATATTCACTGCGAATGGAAAACGAGCAAGGTATTGTGTTGCTCTATCTTCTCCCTCTAGAATTTACTTCTAGGAATTGGAAGAAATGGATAAAAGAATGGCTCAACGACTGAAGAAGTTCAAACAAAAACAGTTTCCTATTCAATCAGAAGTCAGTATCTTGTAGACATCTATATGTAATGTGAAGCTTTTCTAGGACGACGAACTTTTCAATCCTGACTTCACAATAGTTGATAGAGTTGTTGATGTTAGCAGAGGTGAAGATGGATTGGAATACTGTCTTGTGAAATGGCGCAGCATTACATATGACGGAGTCACCTGGGAGCCATTACAGGAGATAGAAAAAGAGTATTCTGATAAAATTCAGCAATGGCGATCTAGGCAGAAAATCGACAAGTTCAAAGCGGTAAGTGTCAGATTTTGTTAGTGTTCAATTAGTTGTTTGAAGAAAGAGAAATCTCGACCAGCACCTGATGAGTGGAAAAAATTACCAACCGATTATGTTTGGAAAAATGGTAACGCTTTGAGAGAATATCAGTTTGAAGGTGTTGATTGGCTTCTTTATTGTTACTATACCGAGTAAGTTTGAGTTATTATCGTTTTATTGTTCTTTCCTCGTTTTAGAACTAATTGTATTCTTGCTGACGAAATGGGCTTAGGAAAAACTGTACAGACTATCACCTTTTTGAGTCAAGTCTATGAGTGAGATAATTCTTGTTTTTAGTATTTAAAACAATTTCTAAGGTATGGAATTCATGGTCCTTTCCTCGTTGTTGTTCCCTTATCAACTATTCAAAATTGGATCAGAGAGTTCGAAGCTTGGACAGATATGAATGCTATTGTTTATCATGGAAATGCTCAGAGTCGTGAACTCATGCAAGAGTATGAAATTTTCTTTAATAAGGATAATTGTGGGAATAATAAGGTGCGTATCTTCTCTTCTCCCCGAGCTCATCCATAGTTCGTTCAGATGTGGAAGAAGAACTTGGTTAAAATAGATGCTCTAGTAACTACTTTCGAAACTATTGTTTCTGATGTCAACTTCTTGAAAAAGATCAATTGGAGAGTCTGCGTCATTGATGAAGCTCATCGATTGAAGAATCGTAACTGTAAACTGCTAACTGATGGTTTGTTAACGTTTGGTTGATTGTAACTGGAAATTAATATGTTTCAGGGTTACAAAATTTCAAAATGGAGCATCGCGTTTTGCTGACAGGAACACCTCTGCAAAATAGCATCGAAGAGCTGTTTTCATTGCTGAATTTCCTTCAACCTGAAAAGTTTTCGAGCCCAGAGAAGTTCTTACATGAGTTTGGTACTTGTCAATCGGAGGAACAAGTTCAAAAACTGCAAGAAATGCTCAAACCAATGATGCTAAGAAGACTCAAAGAGGATGTTGAGAAAAGCTTAGGTCCGAAACAGGAAACTATAATAGAGGTTTTTTGTGATAGGATGATATTCATTCAATCCTTGAATTACAGGTTCAATTATCCGATATACAAAAGAAATATTATCGAGCTATCTTGGAGAGAAACTTCTCCCACTTGTGCAAAGGAACGTCAGCTCCTTCCCTGATGAATGTGATGATGGAGCTTAGGAAAGTCTGTAACCATCCATTCCTGATTCAAGTTTGTTAAACACAATGGGTTGTATCAAATTCAATTTTTTAGGGAGCGGAAGAGAACATAATGGCTGAAATGAAGTTATTGCATCCTGAATGGGATGAAGAAACTCAAACTCAGAAATCTCTCGTTCAAACTTCCGGAAAACTGGTATTAATCGAGAAACTCCTTCCTAAGTTGAAAAAAGATGGTCATAAAGTCCTCATTTTCTCTCAAATGGTCAAAGTGCTCGATTTGTTAGAAGAATTTCTGATAAATATGAGTTACCCATATGAAAGAATCGACGGTAATATTAGGGGTGATATGCGACAAGCTTCAATCGATAGATTTAGCAAGAAAGGTGAGATATTATTTCTGTTAATAATTACTAGTTTAATTCAAAGATTCCGATCGCTTTGTCTTTCTTTTGTGCACTCGTGCTGGTGGATTAGGTATTAATTTGACTGCTGCTGATACTGTTATCATTTTTGATTCCGATTGGAATCCTCAGAATGATTTACAAGCTCAAGCCAGGTTTGCTTAATTTCCTTCTTTCTCTGATAGTCATTACGTTTAATAACAGATGCCACAGAATTGGACAAACCAAAACTGTTAAAGTTTACCGTTTGATAACAGCAAACACATATGAGAGAGAAATGTTTGATAGAGTATGTTACGCTCATCTGTCTTCTTCTAATTCTACTGTTGCAGGCGTCACTTAAGCTCGGCTTAGATAAAGCTGTTCTTCAATCTACTGCCTCATTAAAAGAGAACAACGGTTGTGGAGCATTGAGTAAAAAGGATGTAGAAGAGCTTCTGAAAAAAGTCTGCTGTCGTTTTTTCAACTGTTTTCATTTATAAGTTCTTCAGGGTGCCTATGGTAACTTGATGGACGAAGCGAACGAAGGGAGCAAGTTCAATGAAGAAGATATTGAAACCATCTTACAAAGAAGAGCGACAACGATTACTCTAGAGCCTGGTCAAAAAGGCTCTTTGTTCTCCAAAGCAACCTTCAACTCCACACACAACAAAGGAGATGATATTGATATTGATGATCCTAACTTTTGGACGAAGTGGGCCGAGAAGGCACAGGTTTGTAATCTTACTTTTTTCGAAATGTGGATCACTGTTTTCAGATTGATATTGACAAGGCTTCAGCTAGTAATGATGCTGTAGATTTGATAATTCAAGAACCCCGTAAACGAACGAAGAGATTCGAAGACAACACATTCAAAGCTGGAGATGAATCTGACGGTAGCGATGAGGGTGGAAAAGGAAGGAAAAGAGCGCTAGCTAGTAAAGAAGGAACATCCAGGAAGAGAAGACGAGGAGGAGATGAAGATGACGATTACGTCAACTATCGTCCTGATGAATTGGCTTTCAATAAAAGCGAATATTTCAAGGTATCAATTGATCGAAAATTATGAGTTATACGATGTTTATTTGAAGGTCGAAAAAGTTCTTGCTTCTTGGGGCTGGGGACGTTGGGCCGAAATGAAGAAATCAGGAGAGCTTGAAGTCACTGAAATGGATATTATGCATATGTCAAGAACTCTGCTGTTACATTGTGTTCGCGAATATCGTGGTGATGAGCGTGTTAGGAAATCGGTGTGGAATCTTATTGTTCCGTCAGGAGCAAAACATACTAAAGACTTGAAGAACGCTTACAACGAGGTAATCTTGGGCATATCATCATAGTTTACTGTTCCCTTTCAGGGCTGGGCTGTGTTACCCGAGTATAATCCTCCAAATTTTGCATTAGATGCAACGTTCCAACGCCATATTCATCGTCACGCTAACAAACTGCTCACTAAAGTTGACCAGTTGAACCATTTGCAGAAAGTATTGTTTTATTTATTAGTTTCCCGTTATGTTATAATTTGCTAGGAAGTGATTGGTGTTAGGTCAGTAGACATCATGGCCGATAAGGCAGTAGGCGATATTGAACTCACAAGTCCGACTATTCCTGATCCACTGTGCGAAGGTTGGGACGCTTCTTGCGACAAATCTCTGTTAATAGGAATATATAAGCATGGTTTGTATTCAAAAACAGATGATTTTTAAACTCTGTTCTAGGTTTGGATGCGGCTGACGCCATTAAAAATGATCCAGCTCTCATATTTGTTGAAAAACAGCTTGCCACTTTTCCTAACACTGCTGAAATTGCTGCTCGGTTCAGACGTTTAATCGCAGTAAGCCAACGCAATCTGTTAGACCCTGTTTATGAGAAACCAAAGTGGGCTCGCTTTTCTCTTCATGATCTAAAGTTTTTCTTCAGGTGGTCTAGAAGAGAAGAACAAGAATTCATGAGAGTTCTTAGAAGCTTCGGTATGAAAGACAACAAAAGTGATGTCAATACTATTGATTGGGAATCGTTCCGAGCATTCTCACCTATTTTGGGATCTAAGACTGATGAAGAGTTGCAAGAGTACCTCTATTGTGTTCTTGCTATGTGCACCAAAGCACAAGGCGGTCAGGTGAATGGCTTAGACATGAAGAGAGCATTATCTATTGAAATGTTAACTGCTAAGAAAGCTCAAACATTGATGACTCGTCTCCATCTAACTAGAAAGGTTAGGTTTCAAGAAAGTCATGAGATCACAGTGTTTTTTTCAGATTCATGCTATTGTTGCCAACGGCGTGGACAAACATTCAACTACTCTCAAGTTGTGTTCTACTGAAGCTATGCCTTCTGGATGGTCCGTGGAGAATGACAAAGAGCTACTTGTTTCTTGTGACGAACACGGCATAGAGAATATCGCCAATCAAATAGGATCTCTATCTTCATTTGCCTCCATCGAAAAACCTACCGAACAAATTCTACTTAGACGTCTTGTGGAAATATGCGCTACAATTGAGAGCGGCAAATGGAACGGTTTAGGCAAGACTGACACCTTAGAAGAGAGTGATGGAGAGTCATCGAAACCATCAGGGTCTTCTGTGAGTGATAGAGTTTTGTGAAATCATTTATTTCATATTCTTCAGAGCCGCAACCGTGGAAGAAAGCGGGTAGCCGATGATTCGAAAATGCGAGCTATGATCCAGCAATCAATGATTTCTTCTATGAATGATCAAACTATTGCTGCAGCGATGCTTCAGTCAATGATGTTGCCTTCGTTATTAGGATCGGGTGCTAATAACAATGCGACTCAATTGGTTTCACAATTGTTCTCATCATTATCTGCCCCAGGTGGTGGTAGTGCTCAAGCTCAGCAGGCTGCTCTTGCAACATTAATGGCATTTGCCTCTGCTACGAACATAGACGAAGCTATGGGATCAGGGAATAAAAAAGTGAGTTCAGAGCAACCTTATAACTAACAATCTCTTGAAGAGCTCGGCTGCTACATCTACCCCCACAACATCAAAATCGTCAGCTTTACCTGCACCTGATTTGACTAGTCAAATGGCAGCGTCAATGGCGGCTGCAGTTTCAACATCTGAGGCTGAAGCTACTGCTGCTCGGCTTGGAATATCTGTTGCCGAATTGATGATTATCGCTAGTATGCCACCAGGTATTTTTTCGAATCAAAATTTTTTTCGTAAAGCCTATTTTCAGACACGCGTATTCCTGTTCGAAACACCAAAACCAAAGAATATATAACTGGTGACAGCGCACCTAGATTGAAGAACATTAGTGATTGGCTACTAAAAAACAAAGACTTCAAAATAGATCTTAATATTTCTGAGGGTAACAAAAGTAAACAATTTTCTTCGTTGCTGATAACCAATATTAAAATTTAGGTCGGTCTTCTGATGTGAAACAAGCTTCGAAACCATCTACCACTGCATCTAAACAATCAAATGTTTCCTCTACAGCCGCGGCTGCTGCTGCTGCTGCTATCGCCGCTGCCGCAGCTAGTGGAAGCGCGAGTGCTAGTGCGAGTAATAGTGCTAGTGCTAGTAGTAGCAAACCATCCACTCCAACTCCAGCAGTAAGCGTACCGTCGACATCAAAAACGTATGATACTGCGCAACGTTCAGACTATTATATATTTTCTTTAAGCGAAGCTGTTGAAACTAAGAAAAGTGATAGCAGCAAGTCGAATACAACATCACATGCCACGACAACTTCTAGCTCGAAACAATCTAGCGCGGCCACAGCAGCAACTTTAGCAGGAATGACAACTGGAGTAACGGGTGTTGATGGTCCTGTTGCTGTTTATAACAAATCAACTGGAAACTTATTACCTGTTAACGACTGGCCTCAGTTGAGTCAGCTGGGAAAATGGCTAGACAGTCATCCTTCTGCCAATGTCCATTCTAGTTGTGTGAACCCTATCGTTCAGGTATTTTCTCTATTGTGTTCTTAAGTCATTTTAATTTCTCAAGGCTTTCGCTGGTGCAGCTAATGCGGATCGAATGAGTGGAGAACAGAATGTTACTCCACAAACACCAACAACTTCGAAACCAAAGGAAAAAGTTGTTTCTACTGCTGCTTCCACTTCTAACGCATGTAAGCTACCTTAAAATATTGCTTTTCGGAAACAGTTAATTCCAGCTTCATCTTCAGCTGAATCAAAACAATTGGCTCAGCTTCAACAGGAAATGCAAATGCAGCTAATGATGCAACAAGCAATCTTACAACAATCATTATTAGGTGGATTTGGAGCTTATGGTGGAATGCCAACTAGCTCTGGAAATAAGGTTTGTCAAACATTCATCGCAAAAACTCAAGATACTACTCAGACTGAAGACGCTCTCAATCCAATGTTGCTTGCTTCTCTCATGTCAAATCCGTTAGCTATGCAGTTGATGATGGATCCTAATGCGATGGCTGCGGCATCGCTAGCTTCCCTGGCTGCTGCCACTCCTACGAGTTCGAAAAAAGCAAAACAACCTCCTACCTCTCAATAGACATCATTTCTCAATTTTAGGTTTCCTTCTCTCAGAGGTTTCACTATCTTGTTTTGGGTGTTAATTTTGTTTCTCTTTATTTTGGTGTATTGATCTCCCGCAACCCCGTTTTTTAATTTATTACTTAATTTCGATTGTTTCAATATCCTGTGACCTTTGATCTGCTGCAATGGGTCGATAATTACTTTTTGTACATTTCAGTTTTTATCTTATCTAATTTATGTAAACTTTGTGGGTTGCGGCTTACTGCGATCTTACTTATACCTGGTGACTATTGGTTTTATATCATTTAATGAGTCTTAATTGTTCTTTTAGTCTTGTTCTCTTTGCTTAATTTGATCTAACTCGTTATCACTAGTGAATTGGACGGTTTGAAAATTTTAAAGTTAACTTTGTACATTACTTTACTATAAATCTAATATTATTATGATTCACACTGTTTAGTTAACCATCACACGTTCATGCGGCACTGTTTCGTTATACATTTCAATTAATCAAAAACTCCAATCGACAACCTTCTACTACGTTCTTCTCATTCCGCCTATGTTGGGGCACCCCATGTCAACGTGCATCTTTTGAAATCCGAAAAAGAAGGCGTTCCTGATTTTGTACCATGTGCTTTCGGAATAGATAGTTTCTCAACATTCTCTAGATATTTCCTTGTCGTGTTCTCAAATCTCTTTCAAATCAGTTCATTTCAGCCATGTCCAGCGTTTTACCTCCGATAGAAGACTGTGTCGGTTCGTTGAGAATCAATGATAATAATGAAGCTGATGAAAGGAATGGTAAACGCAAATACTTGTCGTTGACTTTTTTTGTTTGAAGCTAAGAAAAGAAAAGAGTATATTGAATGGGAAGAGTACTTCATGTTAACAGCTAAAGTAACATCTTTGCGAAGCAAAGATCCGAACTGTCAGGTAGGCTGTGTGATTGTTGATGAAAACAAGCACATAGTCGGAACTGGATATAATGGTATCTATCTATTAAAATATTGCTGTGTAAGCTGGAGTTTAAGGCTTCCCAGTCGGTTGTAGTGATGACGATTTTCCTTGGGGAAAAGGAAATGATAACCCCTTGGATAATAAGTTTGCATACGTTGTTCACGCCGAGGCCAACGCAATTTTGAACAAAATCAAAGGAGATTTGAAGGTTTTGCTATCAGAAAAGTGATTGTATCGTATTGTTTCAGGGAGCAACAATCTATACAACACTATTCCCATGTAATGAATGTGCAAAGCTAATAATTCAAGTACGTTATTGATAACTAAATTCTCTAAATTTCTTTTTGTTACAGTCTGGGATAAAACACGTTGTATATTTGGAGGATAGGAACAAACCCATATTTTTAGCTTCGAAACGAATGTTTGATGCCGTTAACTTAGAATATCGGCAATATGTTTTCGTTAAAGACAAATTAAGTGTAACGTTATCGAAATCTGATTTCCAATAATCAACGGGTGATCTTTGAACTATTTATTTGATCCTTTAACATCTGAATACTAATCTACGTCAAAACATTAATAAATTGCTTCACTTATGATGTTCTTAACTTTCATAATGTTTCTTCACCATTTTCTATTTGAATCGATGTAGACCTTTTAAGTTAATACAAAGTTCAGATGATCCGTCCTGTAGGTTTCATAGCCGTGATTTTCCTGTTTAGTTTCTTGCTTTATACAGTATGGATGTTTGCCCCAGTTCTAGAGGGGGTGGAAAAGCCATCGTTCCCTCACGACATTCAGAGTTTACGGTTATTAGCCCAAACAATGACCACATATAGGCAAATTTACATCGTTTGCTCTAGTCAGTTTGCTTATTTTAGGGATGCTCATTACTATTACACAGTTCTTTTGTTTTCTTTAGCTTTTCTCTTCAAACAAACATTTGCCATACCCGGTTCTTTTCTAATGGTTAATGATTAAATCGCATTTCATCGTTAGAACATTAACGATTCAGAACTTATTAGCCGGAGCTCTGTTTGGTGTTTGGACTGGTAGTGCTCTTAGTTCTCTTCTAACAGCTATAGGATCGTCGTTTTGTTTTTTGCTTTCTGCTCTCTTTGCTCGACCCCTCATCACGAAGTATTTCAGTGGTAAGTTGAGCACGATTAAGTTGCAGGTATAATTATTCTTTCGTCCTTGCATACTAATCATTTCCGGATTAAGATGGCCACTGAAAGAGATAGGATCTTCTTCTTTCTGCTGTCAGCCAGAGTATTTCCTTTTACTCCTCACTGGCTGTTGAACATTTGCTCTCCATTTTTGGGTATCCCGTTGCGCATTCATTTTGCGACTGTAGGATTAGGTGAGGTAATGATCTAATAAGCAAGTTGAAGCTGTTTAAGGTTTACTACCCTACAATGTGCTCTGTGTGCGGGCTGGACGGGTCATTTCTGAAATCCAATCAGTATCAGATGTTTTCGATACTTCAACTATATTAGAGCTATTACTAATAGCTGTTGTATTAATCCTTGTTGCTCGCTATGCGAAGAAGTCGTCGTCCGCTTATCACTTGCCTCAGCTATCACATTAATTTCCAAAAACAATTGTTCGGGTTTCCTAACAACTACAACGGGTTTTGAATTTTTTTGTTGTTAACGAATAATTTTATCTTCATATAAATAAACATCAAAAACAAAAGTTTTGCCCGCACTAACTTGAACGAGATCACAACAAGACTTCCTGTATTTTTTCGTAAGAAAAACACATTTAAGGCAATCAATCAGTAACTAAATGTGGAAGACGTGGTTCTCTTTTTAATCGTTTTGATATGATTCCGACAGCAACAAAGATAACCGCGATTGCGATAAGTTGTGCCAGAGTAGCTGCATTGAAAATATCTGAGACGCTCTTGATTTCAGAAAGAATACGGCCAGCTCGAACACAAATGAAGTGATATGGTAACATTCCTTAATGATGGTATTAGTCAGCAATAACGACTTACAAGAAATACCAAGAATCATTGTAAAGAAGTGAAGGTAGATTGGAATTCCCACAAACGGGAATGATATGTTCAATAACCAATGAGGAGTAAATGGGAAAATTCGAGCCGACAAAAGAAAAAGAATAACATGACGGCGGTTAGCGACAATCTGAAAGATGACATTTGTAAAAGAATGTTTTGACGTTTATGTTATACTTTTCCTTTAATCATCATCGTCTGTCTCCATAAAAACTTATATACAAGAGGACGAGCGAAAAGTGAAGAGAGAAGATAACAACACGACGAACCAATCGCCGTCAGAATACTTATAAGTCCGGTACCTATCCACATACCAAATAAAGCTCCTGCGACTAAGTTCTGGAAAAAGCATAGGATTAACACTGTTATCAATGTGTCAGTAACTAATAATATCGATCCGGGGATCGCATATGTCTGCTTCCAAATGTAAGCAGAACAGAATATCAGTAGACTATAGGCAAAGTGATCATCTCTGTAACAGAAAACCTTAGCAAAGTTTGTTCGGAATATAGTGTCCTACTTATATTTATGAAAAACATCAGCTAAGTGTCGTAATTGAGCTAAGCTAGTGGGGACTTTTATGGACTCTCCATCCGGCAATCGAGGAGCCAAATGCCATACAAGAACGATAAGAAGAGTGGATATGAGAAAAACAAGGAGCAGAAGAACAATATTGATGGTGGCCCAGTAGATATTCTAAAGTTGTATGATAATTTGTGATATTCTTCGAATCTTAAAGCGAAGGTTATCAGTATTGCGATCGAATAATCAATCGATTAGCTACATTGAAAAGTTCCGTTTGAAAAAATGACTGTCTGAACAGTTAAATGAGAAAAACTTACGATAGGTGGAGGCAGAGGATTGATGTCTGAAGCAGTGGATATCGTACATCCGTCAAGTGATGATGTAGCCTCTTCAGTTAAGAGATCATCCTCCACAGTTTCAAGCTCATCATGAATGAGATGTAATCCCTCAGGCGAGCTGAGGGCATCTGTCTCCTCGTGCTCCAGCTTTTTCTTGGCAACAAACTAGGAGAAAAGAAGGAGAGATTAAAATACAATGTTGATAGAAAAATAAGAAGAAAGCCACCTGAAAGCGGTAAAGTTAAAGACGGTTAAAGTACATTTTTTTTGCAGAATCTTGACACGTGTCAATCGTCTTTTTGGGTTAAAACGAGAACGAAAGACATAAACTGGCAAATTTGAATGCATGTTGATTATCAAATGGGAATATTAGTGAGAAATTGCGGACGAAAAGGAATTCCTGATTAAAATGAAAACAAATTTCCTCATAATTTAATAAAAACTAATCGATATAGAGGAAGAAGTGGCATGTATGTTTGCATTTCGCATTATTTTTAAAAAGAAAAGCATAAAGGTTTGTGTGATGATGGATTTTCGAGAAAACTAGTTAAATAACCATGGAAAATGGTTGATTGCGGAGTATGTAAAGAAACCAAGGGAGAAACAGCGAAAGGAGGAGAGAAGCTGATTGAGTAACATGTTTGTCTTGCCCTATGATGATAAGCTTGGCTGATGAAGCCGGCAGTTGCAAAATGAGCCATATCTTAAGTACTAGCCAACTTTATTATCCCCAACTAATGATTATGAAAACCTCTAATACAATACATATATCAATGTTTGTCAATCGTTATTTTAAATAAAGAATCAAAGCATTGTTAACACAAAGAACGAATTTAAAAAAGCAAGAAAAAAGAATGTCAGATTTCTTAGTGATGGTCTTAGCCGTCAGTCTTTCGGTTAGTCATCTCAAGTGCAAACACGGTCTGATAAGAGAAATATATCGACATTCCAAGATGAAGATAGGATACGGCTTAAGACAGAACACATTTTTAGAAAACTAATCGAATTTTAATAAAAAAATGGAATAATGATCCGAACAAAACGTTTGGACGCATTGCGTTAAGTATAAATGTGGACAGAGCAGAAACAGAAAAAAAAACTAAAAAGTCAACTGGTAGACGACAGAGACTTAAGCTAACAGCAAAAGAACGAAGAGCCATTCGTTGACAGCAACCACAGCATTAGCTAGCAACAGCTAGTCAGTTAGACAGCCAGTCAGGCAGGCAGGCATGCAAAGCCCGTCCGTTCGTCAGCTAGTCCAACCATCTAGTCAGTTAGTCTGTGGTATGTGTGTATAATGGCAGGCTATGGCAGGTTATCAATCGCTACGAGCTCCATCATCTTCATCGCTTGAAGAATCACAATTCTTGCGGACAAAGTTAGCATAGACGAGAGTCTCAGTCTGAAAAGTAAAAGATTCGTCATATGTTTATTGAGAAACAGAAACTCTGTCAAAAGATCTCAACTGATTTTTAATGTTTGCTGAACTATTGAAGTGTCAACTTTAATATATATTCAGTATGTGTTTGACATTTCGTTTTATTATTTGTCGATTGAAAGCTAGTATTATCATTATGAATTTGACTCATACCTCCAAACGAACAAATTGTAAATTTGTTCGACGATAGCCTGGCAATTCTCGATCCCACAACTGCTGTTGAGCATCTTTGCCTTTTACTGACATGTCGTTCGCAAACACAGTCATCAACAACTTTCCGGGTCTGAAATGTTTTATGAATAATAATTTCTCTTCTTCTCTCGATTGTTAACCTGAAAGTATTAATGACTTTCTTAGTCTGTTTGTATAAACACCAGCTGTCTTGATTTGTCTCAAATGAGGCAAACGAAAAAGCCTTCTCTGGTGTTACGTGTATAGTGGCATATTGATCCTAATAATATAGAAAATCATCTAATAACCAAGTTTGTAATGCGCATACTGTTGTTTCCTTGTAGGCATTCATGCTGTATCCACAAGGATCAAACAGTTCGTCCTGAATTTCAAAATCAGATGGCATCAAACGATCTATGCCGGATCGTTCAGTGCATTCCTTAGCATCATCACAAGTTTCTCTTGTGAATATTTTCATCACATTTTCGTCCAAATCAGTCATAAGAATCTCCAAAGTGTTATCCTATAAAAACTCTGCTATCAATTCATGATTGAGAGCTTGATTTAAGCGGTCAAAGAGTCTCGATTAAAAAAATTTTGTTCGTTTCTAACGTGAGTCAATTCACGTGCATTATTATATTATACTCTTATTCAGATTAGTGTGCTTTGTTTTGAAGAACAGCTAATAGAGTTTGATTGTTTTTTTCATTCATTCGTAGAAAGACTTACGGCTGTTTTTTGTGGGGCATGATGCTGTTGTCTGTGCATCGTATACAGATACCAACGATCTTGTTTCAATGAACCCATGCAATATGCATGACCACCTGAAATATTCATTTTATGGCCATCGATTGATTTGTAATAGCTGATGGGGAGATAACTATGGTGGTTTTTATCAATTTGATATGGAGAGACTTGAAATGTTTAAAATCACCTTCAAAGAAAGAGTCTAGGTATTGTACTTCTGAGTCAAAATTGAAGTGTAGCTCTGGTTGAAGCTCAGGTCGTAGGAAGTTCTTACGAGAGTAATACACACTCACAACCTATGTTTCTACATCAGAGGAAGTTGTATAACTAAGCTTACGGTGTCAAGGTCAGCGTATTTCTTTGCAAGATCGAGAATGACTGGAAGAGCTTGAAGTAATCTTGTTGATCCGCAAGTTTTCATGATTATGCGGTGATCAGATATGAATAAACTGCTTTCGCTGAATCAGATGCGTTTTTCTTCACTTGGTATTCATTCTAATACCTCAATACATAACTGTCAAGGTCTTTCTGGTGCGAAGATTGCATGATTTTACATCGAGCGATGTCAAGCATAGCGTCAAGCTCGAACCGAGGAATAGCTCTCAGAGAGCATTTTTCAGCATGCTGACTGTTTTCGAACCATAGCTCTAATAACTTCTCAGCTCCTTCAAAAAAATACTCAGCAACGGAGCTTTCCATATTAGAGGCAACGTGTGTGGAGGATGAAACAGACATCTAAAAAAGTTTTACGTTGTTTGAAATCAGAATACGAACATACTTCTTCTGGACTGTTCAGAAATTTGTAACAAGTTTGCAATTAACAAACTTCTTTGAATTTAGTGTATGTGATAACTTTGACCCGCTAAGGAGGACGAACGTGAAGGACGAGGATTTGGGTCTTAATATCTGGACCCATACAACCCTGGAAAAAAAATTATTTTAGATGAAAAAGCAAAAACTCTGTCATCCGCAGGATTCGAACCTGCGCCCTCCGGAGAGGACTGCGACCTGAACGCAGCGCCTTAGACCACTCGGCCAGAATGACACACTACTACTAGTATACATAGTGGTTATATACGAACCTCTTCTAGTCAGCGAAATCGAGCTTTGTAGTCGCCTCGATCTACTTTCGGGGGAATGTCTTCTGCCCACAGTAACAAACCACACGAGGAAGGTAACCACGTGGGACAATAATGAGAAGTTGGAGCTTGTTTCAGCAGCGGGATTTTGCCGGTTATTGATCTTAATGTTTAAAATTATCCAATCACCGGATTTGCATTAACTTACTAAGGTACGCTGCGTAGGGCTGTTGTTTACCCTGTCACAGCTCCTCAAGTCTGAAGGAACAAAAACGGATTTGTGAAGAGAGACTGGCGGTCTGAAAACATTAGAAAATTGAGAGTCGTCGAGAATGCAACACCATTTATACTATAATGTAATGATAATGTTTACCACAAAACTATGGTATCAAAAAAGAAATGTAAGCACTCAGAAATTAAGTTGAGAAACAAACTAATAGAAACAAACCGGTATTGTTTCAAAAAGTAATTCATCAATAATGAACTACCAGGAAAATGAAGAAGCAAGAAAGAACTGAGAGCAAATGGAGAATAGACCAGTCATCGATTCTTTGGAACACTTAGAAACGTGGACATCTCATCTCATCGTCTAGTTTCCTCGTTCCGCCCATACTAATCTTCCGTTAACAGCAGAGAATATGTTAAGTTACCTTCAATCTTTCTCGCTCTGAGTTCACTGTTCATTGCAGACAACTGCGTATTCGTTTTTCGACACACTCTCTCATTTCAGAAAAAGCATTTTTTGTATATTTTACTTTTCTTTTCTTTTTTTTTTCCCTTTAAGTATAACTTGTCTAACTCTTCACTGGGACCAATGGATTTGTAACCAATACGGCTTCCCCAGAAAAAAACAAGAGAATGTTCTTTCAAAATGTATCACATGAAAGGCTGGAGAAAAATAGAAGGAAGAATAGGAAGAGAGTTCTGCAGGATGAGATGAATGTGTTTTACTGCTTGTTGTTCGCTTTCTTTTTTTTTAAATTCACAAGTTGTTTCTTGCTGTTCGTTCGTTTTTTGTTTCTAAAGAGTTTTGCTGGATCATGTTCATGAGTTACAAATCAAGAGCTGATTGTCGGATCAAGATGACTGAAAAATGTTCTAAGAGAACTTTCAGATAAACGAGAGTTCTTCAATGAACTAGATCTAGGAATTGAACGAAGATAAACGTTGAAATTGGGATAGATTTCGGATAGGCTTAAAAAAACTTCCCACTTATCCTACATTATGAGAGCATATACTTTTGCAAGCGTATTAGGTAAAAGATAGTAGTAGAACGAAAGTTAAACAGTGATGATATGAAGTTCTGTCAAGCAGATGTAAGCATCGTACTCAGTTTGAACAAAGAAATAGTCAACCAATACGATTAAGTCGGAAACATACTAAATCAAAGAAAAACGATATTCTTGATTCCGGGATCGAGCTTAGGGAACCAAAACATTCTTTCGTCTAGCCTGGCTCTACATCAAAGAAGTGTTGGCAGTAGCACGAATGTTGTTGAATGGCACAAAAAAGTTGAAAGAAGAATAATGAGAACAGCTCAAAAAATGCGAGAGAATGCGGACGAAGTGGGAAAACGAGGAGAATTAAAAAAGTAGTTTAGCAACAATTTCGTAAGGACAAGTGAATGATTATGAAAGAAATTTAACATCCTTTTATAGTTCATAAGAGTGGAAGATAAAGCTTGGCAGGGTTACGATACTGTTTGATAATGTTCATGATAAGAATTTGCTTTAGCAATAGCAAAACCATTTTTAACGAGTTCTTTTTGCGATTCTGGAAGATGCTCTTATCTGCAAAAAATAACGCTAGCTCAAGGACCACTAAAAAGAAACCATCAGAGGTGGAAGAATTTCAGGAACCATTCTAAGTATCACCAACGTCAGAACATCGTATAACTGGCTCAAAATTAAAGAGGTTCAAGTCAACTACGGAACGGGTTCCTTCTCGAAGTACAGAAGACTGCGTTCGATTCAACAAAAAACTCCACAATATTTTCAGTGAGTTTAATAGGAGTAGAGACAAACACAGTTCACAGTTCTGCAAGCTGATGATCAGAAGCTTCAACGGTAGAAATAATCCTTATCACCCAAATTCAACTCTTATATTGATGCCATTGATAGCCAAAAACCACTACACGTGAAAATCACAGCAACAGTTATGATGATAACATTGACCGCGGTTACGATCCAAGTTATAAACATTGAAAAGACCTATATGGTATTTTGAAATTATATGTATTAATAACAAACACGCAGTTTACTTTTCTTGATTATTATGTAACATTTCATTTACAATTTGATAACTCCTTGGGAGACTGGCACGACATGGTTTCATTTTCCTAATCAACAGTAATTACCTCTTACAACTGTCAAACAAGTACAACCTGAAGCCTGTATATTACTCCTTTCTACTCAGATTACGATATTCAAACTCCCACATATTTAATTCATTTCAATCAAATGAATACAATCAGAATTCAAACTTCTATGGTTAAAGGACTGGCTCCTGTTGTCATTAAGAGTCTCGAAAAGAAAATACCGAGCGCTCTGTTTAATGTTTCCCTGTTATGTCTTTATATGAAAAAGGATAAAATTGGGTGCTGTTTTTTTTATGCTTGAAGGTGCAAAGTAGTTTTTAAAGAAATGGAACGTGATATTTCACTTTAACCTATCGTACAGAACGGTGGCATTCTATCCAAAGTTTTTTTTTTCAGGAGTCATGCCCGTGAAAATTGATACTGTTAAGGAAGGAGACGGTATGTTAGCTTAGAAATTTTCGTAAATTTTTTTCGTATTAGGAGCTTCTTTCCCTAAGAAAGGAGATAAGGTCAGCTGCCACTATGTGCTGACTCTTGAGAATGGATCTAAGGTCGTTTAATAATTATAATCTGGTTTATTTGTTGTTTTGTTTCAGATCGACAGTTCTCGTGATCGTGGACGTCCATTCCAGTTCAAAATTGGACATGGAGAGGTTATTGCTGGGTGGGACCAGGGTCTTCTCGAGGTGAGCGATTCGTTTAAGGTATCACTAAACATTCATTCAGATGTCCGTTGGACAACGCGCTAAGCTTACCATCTCCCCTGATCTTGGATATGGTGCTCGCGGAATTCCTGGAACTATTCCCGGAAACTCAACCCTTATTTTTGACGTTGAACTCCTTAAGATCAACTAAATTATGATATCGAACATTTGGCATTTTGAATATTTCAAAATCATTCGAGATTGTTGTTTTTATAAAACATTATTATCATGAAATTTCCAATTTACAAGCGAAGATCATTGCGTAAGTCATGAGAATATCCGATCACAAAGAGAGTTACTGAAGTATTTGATGACTAATCGCCTGTTCTCCAACCTGGGCGAAGCCAAACTATCACAACTACAAATATCATCTGCCAGCCAAAAGGCGGATCATTCAGCATCTCGGAACCAGTAAGCAGTTACCGTTGTTAAAGGGCGAGCATTTGCTTCCCTTAAAAGTCCCGAAAAGAAAAATTGGCGCGTTTTCATAAATGTTGAATGCCATTCACACCATTCAATTCCAACTACATGCGGTTTTTGTTCTACAAGGGTTCAGAAAAGAAAGCTATTCTTTTGTTGCGAGTGTTGTTTTAGTGTCCCGAGAAATTTGAGCACGCTGAATATTTGAAAATAGATATTATGATAGGAAGAGGCATTCTCTCTCTCTCTTCTGTTTCCCGGCAACCTTTTGTACAGAACGGTCTATTTCTATGTAGAAGTTTTTCAGAAGTAATGGGTGTTGATATTGAAACTTTGAAGCAAGGAGATGGTACGTTTGTTCTTAAATTTTCGTGAAAATATAGTATGTCAGGAACCAATTTCCCCAAGAAAGGAGATAAAGTCACATGTCACTATGTATTGACTCTTACGAATGGCACTAAGGTGTGATGGGATAATTGTTGGAAAATCAGTGTTAAGCTGTTCTAGGTAGACAGCTCTCGAGACCGTGGATCTCCGTTCAAGTTCGATATAGGCGTTGGACAAGTAATTAAGGGATGGGATCAGGGTGTTGCTCAAGTATATCAATGTTGTTCTATGTTTCCAACCATTTTTGCTTAGATGTCCGTGGGACAACGTGCAAAGCTTACAATCTCATCGGATCTCGGATATGGAGCAGCTGGAGCAGGTTCAGCCATTCCTCCTAACTCCACACTCATCTTCGACGTTGAACTCCTCAAGATCAACTAAATTATGATATCGAACATTTGGCATTTTGAATATTTCAAAATCATTCGAGATTGTTGTTTTTATAAAACATTATTATCATGAAGTTTCCAATTTACAAGCGAAGATCATTGCGTAAGTCATGAGAATACCCCATCACAAAGAGAGTTACTGAAGTATTTGATGACTAATCGCCTGTTCTCTAACCTGGGCGAAGCCAAACTATCATAATTTCAAAGATCATCTATACATTCTCTTGTTCTGAAGTCAAGATACCAAATAAAACATCCGAACTGTTTCAGTTATAGGCTTTTCATTTACCAGAGTGCCATAATACAAGACTAGCATTTTGAACGTATAACAGCAATTTAATAAGTCGTAAAAATTTTTATCTAGTTAAAGGTCTATCTCAAACTTTTATTAAAAGTCTCGAGAAGAAAGTTTGGCGTGCTTTGTTTAATCTTTGTTACCCGTTTTATATTTATGGTTTAAAGGGGTTAACTATTCTAGATTGTTATTTTTATTATCCCTGAACGTGTAAAGTATCTTAAATAAACAGGTTATGATAGTACAAGATATTGTTTTCGTTCTTGTGTTACCTTAACCTATCGTACAGAACGGTGGCATTCTATCCAAAGTTTTTTTTTTCAGGAGTCATGCCCGTGAAAATTGATACTGTTAAGGAAGGAGACGGTATGTTAGCTTAGAAATTTTCGTAAATTTTTTTCGTATTAGGAGCTTCTTTCCCTAAGAAAGGAGATAAGGTCAGCTGCCACTATGTGCTGACTCTTGAGAATGGATCTAAGGTCGTTTAATAATTATAATCTGGTTTATTTGTTGTTTTGTTTCAGATCGACAGTTCTCGTGATCGTGGACGTCCATTCCAGTTCAAAATTGGACATGGAGAGGTTATTGCTGGGTGGGACCAGGGTCTTCTCGAGGTGAGCGATTCGTTTAAGGTATCACTAAACATTCATTCAGATGTCCGTTGGACAACGCGCTAAGCTTACCATCTCCCCTGATCTTGGATATGGTGCTCGCGGAATTCCTGGAACTATTCCCGGAAACTCAACCCTTATTTTTGACGTTGAACTCCTTAAGATCAACTAAATTATGATATCGAACATTTGGCATTTTGAATATTTCAAAATCATTCGAGATTGTTGTTTTTATAAAACATTATTATCATGAAATTTCCAATTTACAAGCGAAGATCATTGCGTAAGTCATGAGAATACCCGATCACAAAGAGAGTTACTGAAGTATTTGATGACTAATCGCCTGTTCTCCAACCTGGGCGAAGCCAAGCTATCACAACTACAAATATCATCTGCCAGCCAAAAGCTTCTGCCATACATCCTTCTGCTCGGAGGTCTGGCTCATACATAAGAACGTTGTCTATCATATGCATATAACCATTGATGCCTTAAAGAATTGCATCACAAGTACCACTGAACTAAAACTGACCCGCTATTTCACCACCTTCAATCACCCGGGCGACGCGATTTCCGCGTGGCCAAAAAAGTTCAAAATCTGAAACATTCGGAAAAAGTTTGATAAGTTAGCTTGTAATATTACATCTTCCTCTTCTGCGGATCACTACTTTTTCGTCATTCATCATCACATATGTTCTTTCACGTAAATCAGTGTACATGAGAGCCTATAAAACCCGGGTTGGAAGAATTTTCTGAGAAACTAACTTGTCCTTGTAATATATGTCGTTTGTATACAAACTGTAGAGCTTGCCAATGGTTCCCATCATTCATTCGATTTCGCAAAGATGGTGCAACCTGAATTCGTTCATCTTTGAAAGCTTATAAGAATTATCCGTACTTTGTCCCAAGCCTCATTAGTAGGGACAAAAAATGTGAAATTTTGTTCTGGAGTCAAAACCTGCCATGGGTCTAACGCATAACGTAACTGTAAATTGCTCAGCATTTGAAAAGAGGTTCTGAAGTTGAAGTTATGCAGAGAGTTTTCGACATAATGTAAACTGTAAGCGTGTTTCGTTCCGTAGAACTTCCCAGAGAGATTGGTAAGGCACTCCTAACACCCTTTCTATGTAATGAACGATCCCGTTAGTGGCAGCAACGTTATCTTGAATTATAGCTGTTCTTATACCTCCTCCAATCACATAATATGCTAAGTAGTAATAATTTAGTTTTTACAAAAGTTTACGGACATACTTATATTATTTTTTGGCCATTCCCCTTTCACGAAATACAGTTGATGCATGTTATCAACTGTATTGACTATTGTCTCATTATTAATTTCGTCTGATGTCAGCTCCTTAGCTGGTACTATATGCAGTTTCAGAATCTTGAATGAATAGTTACTTAGATCTCTAGAAGTCGACAAAGTACCTGTTCCAACCAAACCCGATCCCTCAAAAGTCTTCTTTCTACTTCTTCGGGAATTCGTTCAAAAGCTTCGTTATAAGGAGCGAAAAAGGTTACAAGCCCCCCTGTTGCTGAGAAGTAGTTTCTCACGATTTGACCAATCGTGTTGATATATCTCATTAATGTTGTGCAACGATAGTTATCCATAAGTAACTGAAATACTGATTCATTCGAGAATCTCCAATAAATTGAATAACCTGATCTATAGTGTTAGATACAATTCCAAGTACATTGTCAATGATGTGAACCACTCCATTTTGAACTGGAATATTTGGTACCAAAATCTTAGCCCATACGGCTCCACGACGAAACTGCGAATATCGTTCATAAACCTCCGATACAGCGTATACTAAAACGTTGCAGAAAAAGCTAAAAGTTATACTCAGATGCCTCAAAGCTTACAGTCATAACGACCAGTCCGACGATCAGTGATATTTCTCATTGATAACTTTAATTTGAAGTTGTCTTCTATGATGTTTGACGAGAATCTGAAAATCAAAAATTATATTTTTTTTCTTTTTTCTTCTAACCGAACAGAAGGGTAATAATGAACTCCGCCATCGTATAACCACGGCCAAGTGAATAACACTCTATTCATTCCAGTTACGTGAGCCAAGAGAACTTCACGATCAATTCGATTACGATCGATCACCTTCATCATCAGAAATTGTTAGTATGCTAATAATCAATGAACCTTTGCAAAAGCTTTGTTTGAAGGCAGGAAAAAAGTATGGAATCCGTTCCAAGCTGAGCTACCATAAATAACTAAAGCGATATCTGGAACCCTATTTAAGATGTCTCTTAACTCTCTGAAAACGAGAGAAGATAACAGATACAATAATCAGAAATGCTTTACGTCAAATCGTTATTGTTATATTGACGATCTTCAAATAATATTTGATCGGGATCACGAATAAACGACAGTGCTGTTCCTGGGTATGGTCGTTCTCCAAACGGAGTGCAAATCTGAAAAGTAGCGTTTTACACGAAATAATAAATTTCTTCAGCCGGTTCCAATCTATCTTAGCATCCTACTGGACGACTTGTAATACCTTGAAAAGATACTGTTCTCCGCTTATCATTCCCCACTGATTGGATGCATGGTTGCAGAGCATTCCTGCATTCGCAAAATAAGACTGAATGGATGAAAGTTGTGATGATGACAAGAGCTGAACTTACAAAGTTTCCAGGATTGTTTTCGAATTGAGTGATATACACATAACCACTATTAATTGTGGATCGAATAAGGGTCTGCTTTTCCCATCGCTGTCCCTGGCTTATTTCAACAACTTGAGTGTCAACTTAAAAGAATGAAGGTAGTAGACTTGGAAGACACAGAAGTACACACCTATGTGACTCAACGTTTCTTTCTGATCAAGTGCTCGGATATTAGGGTTATAAGTAAAAACATCATCTACAGGAGCGAAAACCGTAATTCGAGCATTACTGTCTTCCATATAAGCCTTCGCGACAGTATATCGTCCACATAACGCTCTCCATTGTTGCAAATCACTGATTCGCTCTGTTTCTGTCCATAAATCAGCTGTTGCAAGTCCAATTAAATAAATCAAATATGGGATAACTTTCGTCATTCAGTTAGGGATTTCCGAGTCATAAACTGTTCTCTGCTAGATCGAAACAGATATTCTGAAACTCATCGTATTTACAAAGAAGAAATAGGAGAATAACGAGAAACACAACGCAGAAGCTGAAACACACAGTGAGGTAGGAGAAGACAGGTCAAACGATCAATTCCCATTTATGTAAATACGTGTATATCTGAAGAGCTTATAAGACAGAAGGACGAGAGACTATTCTTTGGGCACAGAAGACAGTAGAGAGAAAATGTGATGTAGATAATAGGCTCTGTCATAGGAATCGTAAGCGGTGAGGTACAATTAACGGATTATCAGTGGGGTCATGCCCCAGTGTGCTGCCAAAAGAGGAAAATATCCGTTTCGTTGTTACAAACAGCTTCATTTAACTATGAATACTGGGATGGCGGGTAGACAAGATGAGTCAGATGGATGCATACTGTTATATCGATTATTTGAAGAATATTCACACTATACACAAAACCACCGAATTCAAAGCATTCAGATATTCTCGCTCAAAACATTTTTCTTTCCTTCCGATTCTTATTAATAAGAATAGAAATTTTTAGAGATGCGAGTAAGATCAATGGAAAGAGAAGCACTTTAAATGTAACTATGCGGTGATAAAAGAAACCGTTCTCAGTTTATTCAGCAGGTAAACAGAGTAAAAAAAAGAAACAAGCACTCCGCCAATAAAGATAGAAAAAGTGAGAAATAATTCAACGTAATACTCGGAGCATTGGAGAACATGCGAACTGAATAGTCCTTAGACTTTCCTCCTGTCCATTAGGATGACTAAGAGCATCCTCAATTATCACACAGAAATAATATTTTCAATGGTACAAGCCTGTGTCCGGTATTAGTCGGAAATGCATAGTAAGGTCGATCAATACAGGTGAACGGACATTCTCTTAGGGCCGCCCACGGGAGCAAACAGTGCTTTCTCGGCAATAGCATGAATCTGTTAGAGAGGCAGATAGTGTCCGATGGAAGGTCGACAAGAAGCAGGTTGAGAAGTCATATACCATGAAGAGACAACAACTTAGTTGAACCATGTAAAAATCAAAGTTTAACAAGCTTCTTAAACTCACTAAGCCTCGCACTCATCTGTAGGGCCATCAGATCTACTCTAGATCAAGTGGCAAAAGTTTTTATTGAGTTTGTTCATTATTATTCATTGTGAATATACTTCGTTCATAAAAAATAACATCACTTTACATTTTTATCTACCTTTCTGGATAAATTCACTAGATTTAATTGTTGCTGTTAGCCTTTCTGAGTTGGTACTCAACAACGATGAATGGAGCCCAGAATCCGACAGCAAGGAATAAAACGGATTTGACAGCCAAACCCCATTTGTTGGTGGCATGGAAAGGAAGACGCTGAACATTGAAACAAGTTGAACGTAAGAAACAGCAGTCAACTTACAGCAGTTGCCCAACCGTCATGAACGAAAGCAGTGGGGTTCTGTCCAATATACTTGGCTGGAGCAGAATGGCTTCCCTGTAGATTTATGTTATATTACGTTTTACATAAGAAGAAAACTGACTTGACGGATAGCTTGGATGAGAGGACGAGCAATTTGACGAGCAATCATTCTAAAATCCTACATTAATACCGATTCTTTGATTAAATGAAGAACTTATGTATTCAAGGCAGAAAATGCATTAAGATAATCGCAAACTCTCAAACAATAGTTATTAACATAAAGAGTATAAACATTTAAAAAACTTATTACAATACAGAGTATTTTAGAAAAATTATCCATTATTTTAAAAGTACGCAGTTGCAGCCGCGCCGCCCGTCCCTGTTAATCAGGGTTAGCATTGGAGCAACGCTTCGTTTTCACCGTATTCCATGACAAACGGTTAGTTTATCTTAATCTCTTTGATTAACTCTACCTCTAAGTGGAGGTATTGTGGAACAGCTACAGTTAGTTTCTGCAGTTAATGAGGTTAACAGCAGTTTGTCAATTACCCTTGAATTGGCCTGAATTAATAGAATGGCTCAAAACCGAATCGATTTGTCGATATGAGGGAATGACAACGAAATCCAAAATTGTGTTGTCCACCACATTAGTATAATCATTGGTCTAAGTTTTCGAAGCTGATTACATAGTCATCGGGATAGAATGATCATTTCTGGAAAACTTGAAAAAAATTTTGTTGATTATCATCCTAACTTAATATATTCTTTGAGAAGCTGAAATGAAGGTTGCATCTTCTTTTTTGAAATTCCGATATTGCCCTTTTAAACAATTGTGAACACATGAAGCTCCCTGATTGAAGTCTATACTGTTTGAACTAGTTGTTAATATAATTCCATGCTGTAACTCTGATTGCTAACGAGGGAAATAACGTCATTTGGGAGAATAGAGTTTTTGTTAGAAAACGATATGATATTAAGATTAAAGCTGAGAATATCTTTGAAAGTATTTTACATGAAAGAGAATAAAGTTTTCCAAGCAGTTTTTTTCCGAAGAAGATATATGAGGTTTAGTAACTTTATGATTGTACTGTAGATAACGTCGTACGATAAATAAAACTTTTCTCTCTCTCTCTCTCTCTTTCGGGTGATTTAAAGCCTCAGAATGGTAGTCTTAGTTGAAATAGAGTTCGCTTGTTTTTTTCACCAAGAGGATAATGAGTGTCCTAAGGACGGTAAAAACAATGAGCTGTGATTAATCGAGCCTTTAGTACAACCTTGAAAACTAGTATCTGAACATTTCTCATGGCAAGTAAAGTAAAGCTTGTAGAAATGGTTGAATCTCCGAAGTTCACGAATGGTAAACTGATGAATACATAAAAAACACACGGAATCTATTATCAATTGTTCCTTACTGATTTTATTCTCGTATTCTCATGGACTTTTGAGGTGTAGGATATAAGAACATCAACGCGAGAAACCTTCACGCATTTTTCTCTTCCGTGTTTTTGCTTTGAGAGGGGTACAATCCAGGTTTCTATATAATATTGGGGATAGTATGAGTATCTCTATCCCTTTCTTCCGTCCTCTGAAACATTTCTTCCTTTTTTCATTCTCTCGGTATTTCTCATTCCCTCTCCAGCTGCCTGTTCAGGGTATGAGTCTCTCTTCCGTTTCTAGACATTGCAATTGGAAAACTCTCCGACTGACTATGATCGGTTGCTGTAGGGGCTTGAGGGCGTGGCCAGTCGACGCCTCGACGACGTCTCCGTTGTCGTTGTTGTCGTTGTCGTCATCGGTGTCGTCAGCATCTCGCTTGGTATCTTCTGATATCGTTGCGTAAAGTACAGACGGCTGCCGATATGGCACCGATCATACTAATTTCCAGTTATGAATTATTGATAATTACATTACTATTAGCTTGTAATACCGTAGAATCTCGAGGCTTTCCCAAAATTCCAGGTTTGATTCATGTTTCAAGTGTTGTGTTCATAGTTTCAGTGTTATTCAGGAGCTTACTGCTCAGCTAGATCTCCAACATGTTGTGAGAGTAGAGATGATGATTGTACAGCTCCAATTCTGGGAGATCATCTGTGCTATTGTGATATGTTCTGTGACCGTGGCCCAGATGGAGGTGAAAAGTTGCTTCTTTTTTTTCTGTGAAGAATATATCTATTTAAATGGAGATGCTAGATTCAATAAAGAATAACAAAGCTATCTTCAGGGAACGATTGTTGTCCTGATTTTGAAGCGACATGCCGAGGTGGTTTCTCATCGAAAAATGATATCAATGGACAAGGTTTGTGAAGAAAAAATGTATTTCTTCGGTAGAAAAATCATTTTGTAGAGTGTAATCACAATGGTGCACGTTATTATGAAGGTGATACAATCAAAAAGAACTGTGAAACATGGTAAGTTTGTGTAAGCCTGGTACAGCATCGTATAGAAAGAAATCTCGAATGTTCATTTCGCTAATCTTCTAAATCTTGACTTCATGAGAGAGTTTTGGAGTGAGTAACTCAGCAAAGACAAGCGAAAGATAAGATGATGATTGCCTTAGTGCATAATAATTCCCCAAGAGCATAAAGCATGCTTTCTTTGGTTCTTCAGCTCACTTACTTATCAAACTCCTCCAGAAATTATGATTCTGTAAGTTCTGTAAGGCACTCGAGTATTTGCATTTCCAAGCGAGAAAGTCGTTTCTTTTGCCAACTTGAGCTTCGAAAACCGACTGAAGACAATGATTTTGATGAATTGATTCTGCAACTTCTGACACAATTTGGCATTTCCTCTCTTCAATATTCATTCTTCTCTGTTCTCACTTATACAATTTTCTGTTTCAGCGTTTGTGAAAATAATTATTGGAAATGCGATGAAACCACTTGTTTGATCCAAGACGATATTCTAGAGAAGGTTCAACATGGACGTTATTCGTAAGTTTCTTCCATATTAAATCATTAAAGCATTCATAATTAGCAATACACGTTTCTCTCTTTTGCTTCTTTTCTGAAAAATCACCTAGTCAGCTATAAATGCAACGTTTCATACATTTTCTTCTCTGTACAAGACTCTGTGGGCTATCGAATATACTCATTCCTGTATTCCTGCTGTTTCAATAACTCATTTTTCGACCTCTTGTGTTGTTCTCCAACTCTAATGATTCTTATACAGCAGCTAACGCTGTTTCGCCTAACAATAGTTCGAGAGAACATGTAACAGCGTTTGAAATTCTATCCGTTGCTTTCGCCAAGTTTTTGCTTTCTTTGGATGCAACTATTCTAAGTCCTGCAACTGTGTGAATTTCATAAATGAACTTTCCGAGAAGGTGATGATGATGAAGCTGCTTGACAACACATCAAACAGTTAGCCACATTTTCTCTTACTAAAACTGGTCTCTTATACTATCATTTATCATGTTTCTCTTTTATCATTTCTCTGAAGGCCATACAGCTTTTTTAACATTCAATTGACAACTACTCGGAAACTTATTAGTGAGAACTATATCAAAGAGAACTTTGTTTTTTTGTTTGATAAACACTTCTTTTGTATACGGTAGCTTTTTCGTCTCAGGTTTCTTCCGTTTTCATTCATACGGGCTGCTTGTTTTATTTCTTTCCACTTCAATGTTATGTAATTGGTTCTATTATGATTTCAAAAACATTTTCCGTGATCGATAATGATATGTTGCTAATCAGCATCCGTATTTGATAGTATATATGTCAACTATCTGTCATCACAAATCTCTGTCTGAACAATAGGAATGTCTAATAGATGTATGCTCCTTTACTATGTGTGTCTATCCCTCGATCACATACTACTGACCGACCGTATGTCAGAATAGTTAACGATCTGGATAACATTTCCAATTTTCTTCTCTACATCGATGATAATTCGAATGATAATGATGATAGATTTCTCTGTGTTCCCTTTGCCATTTCTTCTCTTTTCCCTCCTTTTTCTATCATTCCTCCAATCCTAAATTTTGATCGAACATCGTTCAAATATGTCAATTGAACCATTATATGCCTGAGGCAATAACAAACCATCATCAGACTATTCACAAACACTCTAATTACACTTCTCCTGTTTTTCCAGCGATATTCCCTATAATCGTTTATCTCTCTTTACTATTAAAGTTACGTAAATAGGGGACAGTTCAAGGTGAAAACTAACTGATTCATTCATCTTCCTTATTACTAAAATCGAGTAGTCGTTAAAGCTTTTTTTCTTCAGATTTTGCTCATTTTCTTTTTTCAGATGGACGGCAAGAAACTATTCTTATTTCTATGGACGGAGCCTCAGTGATGGAATCAAATACAGATTAGGAACCCTCTTCCCCGAGCAATCAGTACAGAATATGAACGAAATTGAGATCAAACCAAGAGAGTTACCGGAAGAGTTTGATGCTAGAGAAAAGTGAACTCATTTTTTTTTATAAAGTTTTATATTTTATTTACTTAAGATGGCCTGAGTTCATTCATCCAGTACGTGATCAGGGAGATTGTGGAAGTAGCTGGGCCTTATCTACAACCACTATATCGTCTGATAGGTACATAAATATATCTTTTTAGTCTTCATTCATTCAATTTCAAGACTGGCTATAATATCTGATGGGCGAATAAACGCCACTATTTCTCCTCAACAGTTGTTATCCTGTAACCAACATCGTCAAAAAGGTTGCGAAGGGGGATATTTGGACAGAGCCTGGTGGTACATTCGCAAATTAGGGTTAGTACCACTGTTTTTTCATGATGTTCCTGAGTACATTATTATGTTTTCCCATCCTATTTAGTTCAACAAAAAAAAAACTCTTCCTGCATCATTCATCTATATTAACCTTGAAATTTTCTAGTAAACTTCATTGTTTTCAGAGTTGTTTCGGAAACATGTTACCCTTATGAATCAGGATTGAGTCGCGAACCAGGAATTTGTCATATTCCTAAGAGTAGTTATAGGTCTGGGAAGGGGATTACTTGTCCTTATTATGAGACCAATGATAGTACTGTATACAAGATGACTCCTCCCTACAGAGTATCTAGCAGGTTTTGTGGTCTCTCCATACTCTGTTTCAAACGTAGCTTTGCAGAGAAGAAGATATTATGACTGAAATCATTACTAACGGACCTGTTCAATCTACTTTTGCTGTGCACGAAGACTTCTTCATGTACAATGGAGGTAGTTCTAAAAGCTTTGCTCATCATTTGATCAGAGTTTTAGGAGTTTATAAACATAGTGAACTTGCAAGCGCCAAAGGAGCTCGTTTTGTTGGGGAAGGATATCATTCAGTTCGAGTACTTGGGTATAATCGCTTGATTCGATGATTTTGCTGAGATTCCTTTCTAGTTGGGGAGTGGATCATTCAACTGGCCGCCCTATCAAATATTGGCTGTGTGCGAATTCCTGGGGAACATCCTGGGGAGAAAACGGATTATTCCGAATCATTAGAGGAGAGAATCACTGCGAGATCGAAAGCTTTGTTATAGGTTTGAACACTTTCTCTATGTTCACAAATCATCATTTTATAGGAGCTTGGGGCAAGGGCGCCAAGAAGAAGAAGAGATTCAGAAAGCTCAGAAAAATGCGTAGAAGAGTTCGTAAATTTTAAAGTTTATCAGTGATAGTTTTGCTTTCATCCTCATTTTGATTTTCAAACGTTTTTGCTTGTATTTCAAAACTGCCTCTTTTTTATCTGGAAGTCGAAGCTTCTAACCAGTGCTTGCCATCCTGCTATTAGAGTCATTCCATCCGCCGGCTGTGTGGAAAACCTCCTTTAATGTCCCTTAACTTTGTTTTTATTTCTTTTAATGTGCTTGTCGCTTCTCAGTTTATTGTGTAGTTTAATATCAAATGATTCAAAATCCATGAATTGTACGTTTCCAACTATACGTCGTTGTTACGGATGTTTTGGGTCAGTTTTTCCACTCGAAATTCTAGTGAACGGCTTGTCAGGAACGGATTTGATCCGGAAAGGTTGGGGCGGTGTTTCATACTGTTTATCACGCGGGGGTATAACTCGGCGTGTGGATAAAGTTGAATTCTGAGAAAAACTTTGAAACGATAGAGTAAAAATATTCGTACCGATGATGCTGTTGCACTCGAGTTGGATTTGCTGAAAGGTTTGGATTCAGATTGCTTGAATTTTCGTTTTTTGGGAAAACTGAAAGCTATGTATTGTCTCATTCCTACAATGTAAATTTACTGAGAGATATTGGGGTTTCTTAGATCAGGAACAGATTTACCCAAATATGAAGCTTCCAATGGTTTCAACGCAGCTGATTGTTTAGATAGATGTCGAACTCTTTCAGGGCTAGCTTAACAAAATAAATAAACAATATTTGAAGGAATTATGCCCACATGATCTGGCTAACTTCTTAGTTCTCTTTGTCTTTTTCCTTCCTTCTTGAGCAGAAATCAAACGTACGTTCGCTCGATTATTACTGTCTGAACGTTATGCTTTCATATGTATTCATAAAGTTTTGAAAACCAAGCTTAACTTGTTGTTGGGTCCCGTTGAGGTCGATGAAAATTTGAATAGGTTGAGGAGGTTGTGCTGGCAAACTCTTCCCTACAAAAACTTACAAAATTATTGAAAGAACGGAAAACAAACTGTTAGCAGCTTTTTTTTTCTTCTTATTAACAGGAGCAGTCAATCCTTTCATTGTTGCCAAGGAGTTACGAGTTCGTCTTCCTTGTGTGATCTCTATGCAAGGCAAGTTAGAAAAACTATGCCATGGTAAAAAAAAACCTTCCGAATGGTATGACCAAGGTCTCTTCGAGTCGGATATGGGTGAGTGAGCTGGATACACTACAAAGGAAAATGAGCTTCATCACATTTCTCAACCAAAACCTTTTGGTGAGTATGAGCCACGTCGGCTTTCTTTGCGTAGAACATGTATGTCTTTAAGAGTAGAACTGAAGAGAAAAAAGAATGTTTAAAACTGTAGAGAAGTAGCACTTAAGATGAAAGTGTTAATGCCCACATTAATAACATTCAATGATACTAAGTTGTTTTATATAAACGAAAAGACACACCTAACAATTTCTGAAGGCAAAGGTTGATTACTGAAGACTTCTGTAGGATCGTCATCGTATGAGTATTTCCTGTTGAGAGTTAATATTTCAGCCTGCCCATGTCGTGATGCTTGATAGGACTCATTGCTCTGCACTCTTCGTCGACTTCGAGGGATTCTTGCATCATGAATACGGCGCAAACTCGAAACAGAGTTAGATCTCGTGGATATTGGTGTCCATCGGTCTATACAGCATTATTTGAAGTCAATTCGACATGATTTTCAAAGCAAAGAGAAGAGTGTGGAAAACTGACCTCCACATATCCTACCTGGGCCACAAATGAGATTATCAATGGAACTGCCCCAACTACTATATGGTGAGGCTTAAGCTTGAGTTCACAACGAAAATAAAAAGGAGAAGTCTTACTTGCTTTATCAAACTGCGATTGCTTAGTGCCCATAGAAAAAAATTAACTTAGTTTCGTAAAACGTGAGGAGAATGGGACCGTAAAGCCAATCGTAGTTATGACAACTCATGAATTTTGAACGTGAAGATTGTTGCGAGAGCATAACAAAAGGTTTTCCAACTTTATTAAATCAACAAACTTTGTATTACACAACGTAATCACAGAGACCAATGAGAGAAGTGTGGAAAGAGAGGAAATACGTTTACATAATGTGTAAAACAGATCGGCAAAATCAAGAAATTTATACTCTTTGAGAGTTTAGCAATCACTCAAAACAGCTCTGAACTCTGTTCGAAAAGTAGGCTGACTTTGTTGCTCTAATAAGGAATAGAAGTTCTGGCAATTTGTTGACAAATCTCTGGCAATCCTTACTATTTCCCTTTTCAATATATTTGATGACTGAAAGAAAGCGAGAAGCATTCAAAAATAAATTCGAAATATCTTACTGGTTGATCCATATCAGATAATAGTTTTTGCATTGTGCTGCTCATTTGTGACATATCATTACCGATGAGAGCTTCGGTTTTTTCGATCTGTAAGTTATTTCGATGAATGAATAATTCGCTCAAGCTTCAAGCTACTTCATGCTTCTTGTGATCTGGAAGGTCCGCTATTATCTGAGTTGCCTCACCGAACATATCACGAAGCTTTGAAGTGATATCCTAAACACTACTATCATTTCAGAACATAAAGGAAAAGAAACCCTTATTGAAAGAACAAAATGATCATGTTTCATTTCTTTGTTGAATGTATTATTCAAGTGTTCTACCGCTGTTCGAACAGCTGAAGATGATCGCTTAACTGATTCCAATTGTTCGTGTGGAATCTATGAACATATAAAGCATGAAAGAGAAGAATGTCTCACTTTAGTATAATTGCCGTTAACTTCATGTGAGAGAAGATTCAATGAAGACATTCCGTTTCTAATATCAGAACAAGATGCCTCGGGATAACACATAGCCTTCAGGTAAAACATTGACTCTCTGAGACTTCTTTAAAGCCTACCAAATCTTCTTGCTCATCAAGCCATTTCTCGTCTTCTTCAGCTTGTCTTCTCTGTTCTTCTAACGTTCTCCATAATGTTAAGGCAGGTAAAGAATCTATCTTCGTCAATATGACCGGAGCATTCTGTTATTCGGGTTCAAATAATTTCGAACGGCCACAATACCTTTAGAGTTCGTGTAACTTTGATATCAGAAAAAGATATTCCAAACTTCATTTGTTGAAGTATTGATTCTAAAACTTTCTCGATCTCATCCATTGTTGGTCTTTTTCCTGGTTCCATAGCCCAAACATAAGACTCCAAATAGTTGTAGAGTGCTTGTGAACAGATTGCGGGGCATTTTGGTCGCAAGCCGGACTCTATCTAGACAGGAAAAATGCAACTTAGTTACACTTTCTAGAATAAAAAGTACTTTGGATATGACATCTGCATTTTGCACTCCTTGCCAAGGCTTAACTCCCCAAGAAAGTATTTCCCATAAGCAAACTCCTAAAATATTCACTGTTGCCATTGTAAGGCTCTCGTTAGATACCGAACATCCAGACATCGGAAGCCATACTAAACTCCCTAAAGTTTATTGATTCTGGGGCAAGCCATTTGATTGGAAGTTTTCCTCGAGAAGCTACACAAGGTTGATGAGAACTATATCTTTACCAAGCTACCTGTGTATACAGCATCGTAATCTAGAGATCGACTCAAGCCGAAATCGGTTAGCTTGACACATTTTGCTGATGAAACAAGTACGTTCCTAGCAGCGACATCTCGATGAACAAAAGAATTTTCATGCAAGTACTAAACAAAAACATTATCATTTGCTGTGTCTAAACATTACTTGGAGAGCATTAGCAACTTGGTGAGAAAACAGTATCAAAATAGATATATCCAGTGCTTTTGCGTTATTTTGAAGGTATTGTCGCAGCTGCAGAAAAAGATAAGCTTATTTCGGTTAGAAAAGAAAAACCTCTCCTAAAGGCGCCAGTTCCATTATAATCCACATAGGGCTGTCCATACACACCCCTACTAATGAAATTATGTGTTCATGGCGTAAGCTTTTCATTAAATCTGAATTGAAATATAATAGGATTCTCGATCAAAACAAATACGTGATTCTTGCAGAACTAATTGCGTGTCAGCTGGCTCGTTTTCTAATTTACAAACTTTTATAGCGACTGTGCTGCTTCTGCCATGCTGGAACAATATTCAGTTTTATAAGTTTGGTTTTGGACACTAACTGGTTCAGTCAGAACCCCTTTGTAGACGTTTCCAAATTGACCTCCTCCAAGAAGCTCTTTCAGAGTTACATTTTCTCTTTTTATTCGCAGGTCAGGTTCAACTATAAAGTTCCATGAAATTTGGCATTACTTTGAGTTTCAAACTTCCAATCGTGCATTTTGGGAGAGTATTTTGTCGCAATTGAACACTTTCACAACGTTCGAGACCTATATTCTAACAGTAAAAGAAGGTTTTGTTTTATTCAACACCTTTCATCTTGAAAACAGAGTCTCCTTGGTTATACAACATTTGGTATCCATCAATCAAGTGGGCCAATGATTCCGCTATGCTTTGAGTAGCAACAGTGATGAACTGGAAAAAAAACTTTGATTGAAATCTTTAATCAAATAAATAACCAATGGCTGAGCATTTCCTGAGAGTTTTAGCTGGACAACGGTCTTTTCCGAATTAGATTCGATTTTCCGTGTGGTAATTTCCAGAACTGAGCGTAACTCGGTTAACCGACAGACCTAAGCGTTCACTTTTAAAGAATATCATTCATTCTAAGTACATCACATCGTTCATTTGTTCTATAAGACACACCAGCATCTGGCCCAACTAAAAGATCAATTGGAGAACTCCATCCAATCTGAAAATTATAAAAAAATAACAACTTTCACGAGTACTCTTCCAACTCCTAGACTGGCTTTGAAGAGTTCTACATCAAACTTGACAATATCAATCAAAATAGTGAGAGACTGCAGCAGAGATTCTGTGGATGGTAAATCAGCAAACTTTTTCAGTAAATTGAGGAGTTGCTTCTTCAGTGCTGAAGGCTGAAAGCATCTTATATGAGGCGGAGTACTTTCAAAAGGTTTTTACCTTCACGTTAGGATTACACAGCACTGTTTTTGGTATGAATGTTTGCATGGCATAGTCAATATCAATACCATCGATATCGATTTTGTGATCAACGCAGGTTCTACTTAACAGTGAAAATGAATTGAGGAAAGGATAATCTGTTTTCTCAACAGCACCACTTGTGGATACGTGAAAATGACTAATTTCAAGTGAAGTAACATTGAATAAGCTGAAGAGAATAAAATCAATTCATATAACTCACGGTTGTTTCTCTGAGTAATCTCGACAAATTTTCAAAGCAGCAAGCTCTAATGCTGTTTCCTGGTTGATTTTCCAAGCAACATGTGAGAGGAAATCATCAAAAACCTTAGACAGATATGATTAATAATTAAAGCGAGCACCTACTTGATCATGTAAATAGAAAAAAGCTTTTGATTCTGTGAGTAGAAGTTCATAAGCTGATTGAGGAATGAATCGAAGGCGTAATTCGAATCTGAAAGAAGGACTTTTGATGTAGAAACTGAAATATGCCTGTTCTCGACAATTCATGTGTATTACACACAAAGGATTGTATAGAATATTCCATTCAGATGGTATTGCATGATAGATGGATTTCAGAACAAAAGTTTTATTTTTCGAGATGAATTTTGAAGCTTTAGTCAGCGGATAATTTGAGAGTTTATTGTGCTTTTACTCTCTCCAAAATCTATAGACGTTCAATCAGGCAAAAACTAATAAAATGAACAATTACATTAAACTGTTTTTAACAAGCTTTCTGCTTTCAAAATCGAATAGTGTTTCTTCCCCCATTTTATTTTTCCGTTAAAAGCTTACTTAAGTTCTTCAGAAATGGGGCGTGTATGTAGATGCCTGGCGTAAACATGTCGTATGTTTGAAATTGATAGTTTGGGATGTAACCATGTGGATTCTCCTTTAATTATCATGTCAATAACTTTTCTTTTTTTCCATATTCACCGGATGTGGAAGAGATGAGTGTCGAGTATAAGCGGAGGGAGAAGTGAGGAGCAGCTACAGATGAAACTCCTATTCCTTTCAGAACAACTTGAAGAATTCTCTGGAATGAAATTTAATAAAATAAGGCGTTTCTCAAGTTTTCCTGAAGTTTGTATTGTAATAGAAAGCGCAGTTGGATAATCGATTCCGGGTAGCATTTCGTTTCCTATTTGGCTGGCGGGTTATAACTCGGAGAGAATGGCTATTAGAAACATACAAACATTAATCTTTCCGCTTAACTTCCAATGAGCTAACACAGAACAAGATTTCTTTATTAAATCAGCTGAATGTCTCATGGGGAAAGTATTCACACAATATATAACCTCATAACAAGGCGTATAATATGAATCTGATGCCCTTTTCTCTTCAGACACAACAACTTTTCCGTTAACTCCAATCATCAAAATATCAGCAAAGAGGAGAAGCTCAATTTTCCGGGATAACTTGAAACCCAGATCTTACTCGGTTCTACATTGGGCTGTTTACGCCTGAGCATGCTCATCCTCTTTGTAGTCTCAAGTTCTCAAAAAACTAATTTTCTGAGAATATTTTAAAAAATGTTCCTTCTAGAGAACATTACCCACTGTTTGTAACCATGTTATTGATTAAGATTAGGATAGTACAACACCAATTCTAACTAATTCAAAACAAAATTTTGACGCTGAATACTAGCGAATTTATATTTACCAAGAGAATTGAAGTGATTGGCAGAAATAGAAATAAATCAAACAGCATGATCGATACCTTGGAGTTTGTCTTTATCAAAAATCCGTCGTATTCAACATATCCAACAGCTGTCTATGTACACGAAACATTCGGCCTTTTCTCGCCTTACTTTATAATTGAATATCTTGACAGATCATTTGCAAGAAAGGTCAGGAAAGGTCATGATGATCATGATAATTGAAAATATTCTCCCGAAATATCAGGCGAAACATATATTAGCTTAATTACTTACAAACTATGTGTGAACGCTTTCTAATCTTAAAGAGGAGGGAAAGCAACAATAACACTTCTCCTTGTGGATATCAATCGATACCACATCAGTTTATAAGCATTCAGTGCAAAATAAATAAGGTCATCACTTAAGCAAAAGATAAACTGAATGCAACCCTCTGTGTCGGCAAAAACGATTTCATATCGATCACTCCGAAAGCCATACGATTTTTTTTTAACCAAACGTATCATTGAGTTTTTTCAACAAAATAATCGATAGTTGGAATGATTTATTCAATTGTTATAACAGCTCGCATTCAAGGCAAGAACGCTGTCTAAACTATGAAAATTAAACCGTACCTCTACAGTTGTTTCATCATCATAGCGGACGGCCTTTGAACCTCCTCCAACCAAGAAGACTCTGGCAACATTGTCGTCCATGACGTCATTGAACCTTCAGAACTAGAATACCTCACACCGGCTTTTCCAGCCTACTGGCTAAGGCTGCTGTCGCGTTCACCCCATGAGAGGCGGAGCTTAACGAGCGTTTGAATTTCGCGCGCTACCCTGCATCAGGATTCGCAAAGACCACCGATCGATCTTTTGGCCACTGCGCTCTTTACTGAATTTTAGCATAATTTTATAATTTTTATGAAGTTTCCAAACATTTAAACGCACAGAATGTCAGAAACGAAGTGCTTCAATGAGCTCCTCTCAGCTTACTTTTTTAAATCCTGTTAGGTTAAGCAAAACTAAGGTTTAACGATGACAAAATTGTTCTTTGCTCTTTGCAGGTTTCCGTTTGTTTTAAGTTTTTAGCATTTGCTTCCATTTTTCAAAATTTCTTTTGGCTATTTCTGTATTTTTTTCTAACTTTCCATATCTTATGTTTTAAAAGCTTTTCAGGGTAGCAAACAAAATGGGCGAGTTCTTTTTCAATATTGATCACGGATACTTGGAAGCCCTCATTAGAGGGTTCAAATGTGGGCTTCTCACCCAGTCTGATTACGCTAACTTGGTTCAATGCGAAACCTTAGAAGGTATGTTTTTCACTGTTTTCTCTATTCTATTGTTCTTTTTTAAGACTTAAAGCTTCATATTCAATCGACAGATTATGGAAACTTCTTAGCTAACGAGCCTGGAGCAATCACTGTATGTTTTTTTGATTAGTTCAGTTCATTTCATTTGTTAACAGGTTCAAGTTATTGATGAACGCTTGAAGGAAAAGCTCGTGACAGAGTTCACTCATTTGCGTAACAATGCAATCGAGCCTCTTGCAACTTTCTTAGACTACATCACGTAAGCTTGAAAGAGCTCAAAGGAAATTCATTTTCTTTACAGTTACTCGTACATGATCGATAATATTATTCTTCTTATCACTGGTACTCTTCACCAGCGTCCAATTAGCGAGTTGATCAGCAAGTGTCACCCATTGGGTAATTTTGATAATTCGATGTTTGTTTTCATTATTTACCTTTTAAGGATCATTCGAGCAGATGGAAGCAATTCACATTGCCTCTACTCCTGCTGAGCTTTATAACGCAGTACTTGTTGATACTCCTCTTGGTAAGTGATTAACTTCTGTGAGTCATTATAGTTTTTTTTTCAAGCCAATTACTTCGTTGATTGTATCAACGAACAGGATTTGGACGAGATGAATGTTGAGCTCATAAGAAACACACTCTACAAGGCTTACATCGAAGATTTCTACAAGTTCTGTCAGAAATTGGGAGGGAAAACAGCGGAAGTCATGTGCGAAATTCTTGCTGTAAATCTTTAAAATCATTTCTATAATCTTGAACCTGTGAATTTCAGTTCGAGGCTGATCGCCGTTCTATTATCATCACCATCAACTCTTTTGACACTGAGTTGAGCAAAGATGATAGAGAAAAACTGTACCCACGCTGTGGAAAGCTCTACCCTGAAGGTTTGCGCTTCCAATAAATGTTTTATATTTTTGAAATCTCCTAGGGCTCTCTGGGCTAGCTCGTGCGGACGACTACGAGCAAGTCAAACAAGTTTGCGATTTCTACGCTGATTACAAGCCATTGTTCGAAGGAAGCGGTAATGTTACAGGAGATAAGACGCTCGAGGATAAATTTTTCGAGCATGAGGTTTGCATAATTGATCTTCTCGGGTTTGACATGACTTTTGTTAGGTTAAACTTAATGTCCAGTCATACCTCCACCAGTTTCACTTCGGAGTTTTCTATGCTTTCATAAAACTCAAAGAGCAAGAGATGAGGTCAGTGCAAATGCGAACATCTGAAACTAAATGTAAAAGTTCAGAAACATCATCTGGATTGCTGAATGTATCTCTCAACGACACCGCACTAAGATTGACAACTACATCCCAATTCTGTAAATGCTGTTTTCGAGCATATACGGCCTTATTTAACATTGCCAAATATATCTTCCCCATACACTATTAGTCTATAGAAGTAGGTAAACCTGCTCATTAGTTTTTAGTCAAAGGAACTTCATAGTTTAAATATATAATATATCAATCTTCTACTAATGTGATGTCGAATTCCTTCGGTGATCATAAAACATTCCTGTTTGTAAAAAAAAATCATAGACGGATTTTTCTGGTCTATCTATAGTGATATTTTTCTATGTTTCATGCAAACAACCTATCCAGCTTGTACAGCTATATAAATTTTTAGTTTTTAAGTTTTACCTTTGCCTGGTATCTGGCTTGATTTGCAGGAACGGGCGAGTATTGTTCGGGCTAGTTTCTGTCAGTAAAGCTAATGCTTGTTTACCTTGAGTACTAAAATGTGATGAGCAGGTGTACCTCCCACCTCGCTATGCTAATGTCCATTTGTCCATATTTGGTAGCAGGTTTTCTTACTTCACATCAAGAGCTCTCTTCAGTTGGGGTTCTACAGTTGACCATTGCTACAAAGCCATTTTCATCGTAGCGTGGTTTGAGTAGCTGCTTGTTCTAAGTGAAATCTTATTCAAGAATTTTATAAGTAGTTTAGCATTTCTCGATCAATTATATACTTCCAATTATACTAATGTAGGCTCACATTCTCTAAAAGCAAACAGGAGGTTATGAAAGAATTTATTGTTGTTTCCATCAGATATTTACTTTCGTGGTAAATTCAAATCAGTAACATTGATGTAATCTCGTCCGTTTTATATCTGAATGAACATGCATGTGTTGTTATGAGTGCTCGAATGTACATCCTAAAAAACTTGGAAGCGTTCTAATTAGGGTGTAGGTAGGATGATCGATGAATTGGAGTGTAAGATTCTGTTTTTTTTTTCTAATGAAGACTGCATATTAGATTTCTATTCCTCTACATGGTTTCTATTTCAAGATATTCAAACGAGGTTGTTGAATATTTCAAACAAAAATTGTTTTACTTTTCTTTATTATTTCATTTATGAAACCAATTGAATAGTTTAACCAAGTTAAGAATTATAGAAAGGAGGACTTACCGTCTCTAATGAAGTAAATATTACTCATTATCAGAATGCGACCGCTCCTCTGCTTCTGTGATTTCAAAACTAAATATGTGTTTAACTTCTCCACTTCACGTTTCCCACGTGAATCTTGACCAGCTCGCGTTTGTTCTTCTGTAAACAGATCTCTTTTATGTGTCATTATTCTTTACATCTTCTGCTCACCTGGCCTTATTCGTTCTTTTATCCAGCTGGGCCTTATTTCTCTCTCTTTCTCTCTTATTATCTTAATGAACTTTTGTGTTTGTCGTCATGCCATCTTCGTTTTTGCTGTTCTTATGACCTTCAGAACGCCTGAATTTTCTTCTCGCCTTCACTTCCTTACTCCTCTTTTTTTTTCAACCGTTGTTATATATCTTAATGTTGAAGTCATCTCCATCCTGAACGTTCGCACGCAATTTCGCTTGTCTCCCCTTTCAAGCGGAAACCTTGTGATTCCTTACTGTGAATTTTCTTTCGTTCTGGAGTTTCGATCATATTTTCACTATTTCCTCCTAATTTCTCACCTTGTTCTCCTTGGATTTGTGTTTGAACTAAGTGAAAACTTTCAATCGGCTTATCATGCTCTCTGTACTAATCTCCTACTTCCTGTTGTACCCGCTTTCTTCGAATTGTCTCTTTACTTTGCTCTTGTTTCTTCTACCACGGACGCGTCACCTCTCTTTATGACTGACTGCTCAAGTCTTTTCTCTTTCTTCATTAGATCATATTGCGCTCAGGACGGTGACAACGACCACGACGACAACGTTCAGAATCATGCAATACAAGCAAACAAACACGTGTCCTTCCGCTGGTGCCGTTGTTGTTCAGCCTTCCAGCTACCGGAAGACTATTGTTTGAAATTTCAGGAAGTTTTCCATTTGAACATCATCACATCTTTTCTTTGCTGTATGATGGTCCTTTAGCTTTCTCGTGTTTTTTGGGTCCCATCTGTCTCCTTTGCACCAAATGAGAAGCAGGAAAAATAACGGAATCATTCTCATTTGAATCTTAAAGGAGGCTTCTTAATATTTTAATTACTACTTTTGTACATCTTCGAAATGTTAACGACACAGAATTGTATGAAACAGCTTATTGGCTTCACAGCAGCTGATTAACAAAGCCTGTTTTGTTAGAAAATGTTTGTTTGATTTGTCATTTAAATGGCATATAGCTGTAAGCTTTACCAGAAAGAATCTTCTGCTTGTTCTCACGCATTAGAATCCCTACTCGTTCTACATTTAGTCTTCAAGCACAGAGGGTTATGTATCATTCTTTCCTTCGCATAGTACTTCATTTTTTTGTTTCTGAAACTTTGCTTGCGAATGTTAGGACAACGTCATGGCTTTTTTGGTTTTTTAACTTTTTTCTCGCGCTAAGAAGTTTCTAACCAAAATAGTCCATCTCATCCTCATTGTTTCGGACCATTTGTGATGAAAATGAGAAGTTATGTTTGATTTCTCCTTTCACAAACTATTTTGCTCCTTTTTTGGTTCTTATGACCTGTTTATGCTTGACAAACAGTACGTATCTTAATGTTTTAATGAAGAAAACATGAGGTTGTTCCGGCCATTAGAAGTTTTCTTTCATGACGAGTTCTCATCTTTGTCGTTTCGTCTTCACTCTCAAAAGCTTCTCCATTACACGGCATTCTTATTTTCTTTATGTGACGAACTCAGAAGGTAGAAAAAATTCGGGAAAGCTAGTACATGTCTCCAAAAATGAAATGAGACACGAAGTTCTTAAAAGTTCGGACTGTTGTGTTTTCTAAACTTCTTTTTCCTTGAAAAGATGAAGAAAAGAGAATGTGCAACCTAAATGTTTATTGTTCGCACCCTCTCAATCTTCCTCTTTCTTTCTTTCTCATAATCCATTCCTACTGTTTATGGCATTTTCTCATTTAGTTTTTTGAAAGATCACTTCGTATACTTTTCTTTAGCCTTAATTCTTCTTTTCTTTGCTCCTACGTTTCTCTCCCGATAAGCAGATGTCTGCAAGTTCGTCCTTATCCGGTTTTCGTGTGTTGTCATTTCCTTAAACTATACTGTTTTATAGAGACTTCTACAGCTAAAACCACCCAGTCCGTCTTATTCTTTTTATTTCTCGATTTAAACATGGAGTGTTGGCCATAATTGGCTTAGTACTAGAGTTTTCCACTTGTAATTCACCTAGTTGCCGTGAAAAGCTTCACATCTTCAAATGCCAATTAACTTGTAATTCTTGTTCTCACTTGCCAGATTCTGCGCAATGCTTTTTAAAAGAGTTTGTCTGCTTGTTCACATTTTTCATTTATACCACGATGAGAACAACACTCCCATACAAACTTCAGAATGTTTTCAGCTGTAAGACTCTACTTATGTTTTTAATGATCACTGTGCCATGTGAAATGGATTCTGATTTCGAAGAAAAAATAAAATAAAATAACTAGAAAAACTTTTAACTCTACCCCTAAGTGTTGTGGTATTTCTTCCAGTCAAACCCCGACCAGTATTGGGCGTTTTGTATTAGAATTCCCTCATTAGTTTGGAATATTCATCCTCTGTTTCGTGATTGAAATGAACACGTTTTGTTCAAACAATATGTAAAGAGAAGAGGTTTAGAGAAAAGAGCTGACTATGAAAGCTGAAAGTCCTGAGTTTGTTTGCGCATGTCTTCTCGACGTTTCCTCATCTTCGTTTTCTTTTTTTTCTTGACTTCATCATCTTTCCTCCGCAACCTTTTTCACTTACACGTCAACGTCTCCGAAACATGTTCGGCTAGTAGATTGAAATGAAGAAAGGAGAGAATTAGAAAGTTATAAGAAGGGAAACAGTACGGCACGTACGTGCAACTAACCGGCTTTGCTCTTAGATTTGCTCATCTGAGCACTTTCTTTCTTTTCCAGGATTTCCAGTATTATCTACCAATATCTTGTCTCTTTCCTCTTATTAACCTCTCTTTTATAAACTTATTCTATACTTATCTTTCTCTGCGTTGATTTGTTCATGAGACTACAGATATTAAATCTTGACTATTCATCCGCCTCATTGAATTCATTCAGAGCTGCTCGTCATGTAAATGTAGTTACCATTAGAACTTTCGCGGAGCACTATTTCATTCTGAGCAATCAATCATATAACTATCTAGTGGCTAATAGAATGGAAAGTTTAACTATATAATTGCCTAGGTTGAATTGATTTGTGATCATCGATTCTTCTCTTTTATCTGCTCGATAGTTTTCTATCTATATTCAAACAGAAAAAACATGTTTCTAAAAAATATTAATTTGAACACAACCGCTCAACTCGTCGCTGATGTCCAAAATGCAATCTTCTTTCGCTTCTCTCCCCACGTAACAATAACGTGTTCTACGTTAATATGCTAATTAGCGATGCTTATTAAATTCTCCGAGGTATCCTCATTCCATTCGTTTTTTCTACTTTATCGAAAACTTTTTGTGCTTATTTGTATTAATAAGTGTTCGCTCGTATGGCTTTCTTCTTTAACTTTGGCTGTCGGCTGTCATTTCTTAGTCTTCTTTCTGTTTCGTCTGTCAGCTGTTGTTTTGTGTTGTTTTGTCTCTTAACTAAACCATCCCTTTCTGTCTGCTCCTCCAATAGTGATGTGATCTTTCACGAACTTTAAGTTCCTGGATAACTTTATTGGCTGAAGTAGAAGAAGAGATAAGAAGTAAACCATTTGATTGAAAGCTTTTTTGTATCATTTAGCTTTTCTCAGAATGCTCTAAATGGTTTCGCTAAATGTTTTAGGATCGATCGCTCGTTCACATTCCTTTTGATAATTTATCAATCGATAACAAGCCCAAAGGCTGAACGAATGAGCTTTCATAAAGATCTGAACCGGTCCGTACATCTTTTGAATGTTTTCATCAAATTCATAAGCTTAGAACATGCTTACCTTTCGTGTACATGAAGTTTGAATCGAATTAAAATAAAAAGTAGTTTTAGATGGCATAATAAGAAAGTTTGGAACTAAAAAGAGATATAAATGAAAGTTTTACTTCCAAACTTGCCTTATTTACCACCATTTATCATTTATTTTTTATCTTTTTCGTCCTTCTAGTTTGTTTCTTATCAATAGAGTTTCTATAAAACAACTGTATAGTTAGATAGGCATAGTGTGAGTATTTTGAAATCACAGAAAGACTATGCTCTATCTTCAAACTACTCAATTTTTCCAGACTATCAAGAACAACTCAGCCAGTTTTTACTTTTCTTTATTGTCTGTAGCACAGTTAAATTGAATTATTATTCTGATTATTAGCTATATCATCGATCAAATTCCTTCTTTTATCTTATTATCTCACCTGCTATGAATCGGCTTCTTCACGCATTCTCTCTCGATTATCTCGAAATTCTTTGCATATTATGAAGCTTTACCTAATATTGCATATCATCCTTTGTTTCATCTCATCTTTCCGTTTTTCTCTTCTTACCTGCACCATCTTTGGCTTCTTCTTCTTCTTCTTCTTCTTCTTAATTCTGCCAATGATTAACTCTATACGATTGATATCATTTAGCTTTTTTCGGTAAAACTCTTTTATTCTATTGCCAACGCCCAGAAGATTAAGTTTTTCATTAGTAGCTTTGACAGTCTGATAATTGATTGGTTAATGTGATAGAAGATTTCACTATTGCAGAAGGATAAAATTGAAAGAGGAATAAGAGAGAAGCAGAAGAAAGACTTGTTTGTTCGCCTAGTATGTTCATCTGATTTTTGTATGCAACATCTTGTTAAAATCATCAAGCTAACTTTCTTCTTGTCTAAACCATTTATCTCTTCTATAACATTTCCAAACTTTACTTCTCCATCTTATCACATTGCTTAATCTTCGTTTCCTTATTTTGATCAGGTGGATTGCTCTCTTAACTGTTTTCCTAACTTGAATCTCCTACTTAGCTTGCAAAGCACACTTTCTTCACCTCGATCCATTTCATTTGAATCATCGTCCGGCCACAAAAATTGCAGCTCTTCGTTTTTTCCCTCCAAGTTTTCATTGACCGAATAGTTTTTTCCGCTTTCTTCTTTTTAATTTAATCCTCAATTTGTTGACATTCGGACCTAATTCGTTCATCACTAGGTTTCCGGCCGAACTTCGTTTTTCTTTTTTTTTGAAAATATTTGATTTTGGTTCTTTTCGTTTTGTGAAATGTTTCTCTTATTCATCGTATCATCTGTTTAAACTTTTAGTTCATTTTGAATTCAAATTTTCATCTTTCTTCCATCCTATTTTCTTCATTACTCTTCACTGCTTCTCTATCTCTCTTTTCTCCATGTTGCTTTTTGAGGGAGTTGGAAGTGAGAAAAGTATTGAAAGAGAGAAGATGAAAGCTCTAAGGAAGAGTGAAGGGAAGAGGTATAAAGATCTTCTCATCGGCTATATGTTTCCAACACGAAGATCTGTTCATCTGCAGAGAACTTTCATCGTTCATCCTACACTCATTCAGCTTTCTCTTCGTCTGCCTTTATCTTTCTATCCAATAGATTTAAGTTGTAAAGCTCAGATTCAGCTGTGTTTTCACAGACTGTGTGAGAATTATATAAGATCTTCACTATTCTTTTGTTTTACCTATTCTAACCTTCTTTCAACACTCCATTTTCATTAACATTTCAATGAACCTTTTTGGCCCAATGTTCCTTCTCTATTTCTTGAACTTTCCTCCACTTTCCCTACTCAATGATGATGTATTTCGTAATTTCTAACATTTATTTTGATATATTTTAATGATATTGATTTTCTACTTTTTTTTTGATAATAAGAAATAGAAACTGATAAGGCTTTCTTTCGCTTCAACAGCTGCTTAATTATTCAAACTTCTCATCATCTTTCTTATCGCTCTCTGTTTTAAACACTCTTTCTTCGATGGTTTTTCTCAGGTAATTGTGTTCAGAATCCTCATTTCTACTCGATTAGTCGAATTATTGTCTCCAATCTATTGATTTTTCTTCGCTCTGTATTACTTCATGTCTCCTGATGACAGATGTTAACATAAACTTTTCTTCAGAACGGGTTGGAAGCTTATTCAAATATAATTTTGTTAATAAAATGGATGAAGAGGATGTTTTCAAATGTAGGATTCACTATGTAAACGATAGTGATCCGTTTGCAACAACTTCTACTTATTATTTGGAGCCTATGCGTCCTGTAACATTTCAATTTCGATTGCATTCGCCTATAGGATTACAAATTCCTGAAGTTATACGAACTCTACGTGCACCACACAAGGTTTTTCTTTTATGCTTTTCATTCTCGTGATTTTTATTTCTTAGCCTGGAGATTCTGCTTTACAAGTTTATAAAGGAAGCGAAGGTGGTGGAGGAGAGTTCTTCACGTATTTGGATTGTGAACTTACATTATTAGACCAACCAGATGAATTCGAAATTCTGAAAAGTGACAGGCATGTTTTCTTCATCCCGTTTGAACAAAGTGTTATGGTTGAAAGGAAGTTAAGTGAGCATTCCAGTAGAAGTTTAAGATGTCCGTTATTCTCTTCAATCTTGATCCTGTTTTTTAAGATTCTCTTCTCAACTTTCCAATGTATAGTTTATGATAAGTGTTTGTTTTTATTATTTCGATCCGGAAATTTTCTTCAATGAAGGTACCCCCTGAGGTGAGGAAAGGATTGCCTTTGTTACATAAGGTGATCTACCCCTTGACATTCTCCCCCTCTCTTTCTCTCTTACTCTTTCTCTCTCTCCCACTGAATTGGAAATATTCTAATGATTGTTTAGAGAATATTAATTATCTCTTATGAGCTCATTCATCATTTATCTTCTTATGAGAACAACAACCAAAATCTTCAAACAATTCGTTAAAAGAGAAGTTCGAAAAATGTATGAAATCATTGGGCCACATTCAAATATTTCGACCATTACCCAATTAGGTCCCGACGTGACCAAATTTGGATATCACTTTCACCTTAAGTTGACAAGATGAACGACATAATCATAATTTCCTTTTACAGATTTGTCCGTAAAGAGTCTTGTCAATCTACTTGTTCAGGATAAGTCCTTGAAAGAGAGTATGAGAGAGACCTGAGAGAACAGTGAGAGTTTGGAAGAGGTTTAGAAGTACAGAGCCTACAAGAGTGAACAGTGATGGAGGAGAATGAGAGAAAGATGAGGGAGAGGTTAAAGGATTACAAAATAATGAGAACGAATGTCATATTAGATAAACAATCTAATATGGTACCATATATGGAATAGTTTTCATGTATATCAAGTGAAATACTTGAAGCTCTAAATCTCTTTTCACTTGAACCCTCATTCTCTCTCATTTTGAACATTTTATCCCTTCTTCTATATGAAATCTAGAACTATTTCACATTCTCGTCACATGGAATCGCCTACAGGCAAATTTCTATAGAATACGATGGCCATATTCAAAATTCATAGATAACATCAGAACAAGGCCCTAATCATATATTTCCTGCGAGAGCGTTAGACTCGGGCAAAGAAGAGGCGAAGACTGTCCTAAAGTTTAGGGAGACGATCAGTTCTCTTCTCTTCTTTTCCTTTTCCTTCTTCTCATTCACAGTTATTTCTGTAGAAACGCGTTGCGTCCTCGTCGTACCTCTTACTTTTTCTCTCTGACTCTCTCTACTTCTCTTATAGTTTGATGATGTTTGGAGATGAAATATTCCCTCGTTTTCTCCCAATTTTTGTCTTTATATCTCTTCACACGCCTACTATCTCTTTTCCCTTCTTTCTATCTCTCCCCTTGTGTATTTCATCCTCCCCCCCCCACTCTTGAAATCCCATATGAAGAATATTAGTCGTCGACCTGGCTGCTGTCTTCTGATCTCCTAAATTTTGTGTGAAAAATTTAACTTCACTTGTCATATCCAATTATTAACTTGTACTTGAATATTTCCAATTGCTCATTCTGTATTAGACTATGACCATCTATGTCGACAAGCTATAGAGCAACAGCTGTCTCAGCTTCTCCCGCATTTACTTCTGCTTCTCCGTCTACTCGGTACTTTTCTAAACATCAAAATGTGCCCTCATACGAATCTATTTATGGTCATCAACCTCCTCTTCATTTATCTAGCTCTACAAACGTGAATTCCAACTCCTCAAAGCCTATTCTAAAAGCTTATGATATTGATCTATCCATTCGTATCGATGCGAGTGTTTCACCTTCTCAGTCATCAGTTATTGATGGTCATATCCGATGCAAAGTTGACGAATCTGGAGCTTATCGGCCATCAACGTCTTCTAACCCTCCACATCTTTCGACTACAATGAAAGAAATGCCTTTGATCGTGAAGCCTGTGCGAAGCAGTGGTTTTTCTACTTTAGAACGTAGAAGTCGAAGTAACGATTCACATATTCAAACAGGGCATTTGATAACATCTGATGCCTCTTGCCATCCATCTTCAGCAACTCTTGCTAGTGCCGTTCCTGTTGCTATCGAAAACAATTCCATTACCGGTCGGAATGCTGCACCTCTTCTGCAACGCCGCAGAACTCTCACAGCTCTGGAAGATCCACGAACCTGGTATGCTTCTTCTGTGGATGGACCAGCTCATAGGAGCTCAACATCTTCACTACCTCGTAATTTCGTACGAAAACCAACGGTCATTCATACAGCGGCCCCAGTAAAAACTATACCTTACATTGATGATGATGAAGCTGATGATCTACTGCCGAGCAGTCAGCCTCCACCAAAGCCTAATAGAAGCTTTAGTCATTCTCCTGGACGACAAGAGCTTCAGATGCCCACCCAAGATTATTCATTGCCAGCTGTTCCATGCCCTCCTTCATCCTCTGTCTCCAGGCCTTCTCGAAATTCCGACTACTCAACATTTGTCCCACAGGCAGATCTTTTCATAGCAACTCCTCTGAAGCTCCCTACCACGAAAGCAACAGCAAACCCTACTTCTCCGCTTGACTCCGCTGATTCACCAAAACTACGCGTTCTTGGAGAAGCGACACGTATTGTAGCTCGTCCCGTGAGAGCAGAGTGCGAAAATATAGAGAATGTTTGCGCTCTGCCTTCCTGGAGAGCCAAATCATTGCCATCACCATCAAAATCTACGAAAACTTCAACCATGGTAGCCTATGACCATCGAAGAGAGGACAGCGGCTACCGTTCTGACCGCAAGTCCAGTCTCGATCATCATCGCTCTTCTCCACTTATGTCGAACCCGGCTCCAATCGACTCATCCGACACTGAAGATGAAGATTTTGATTGGGGAGATGCTTATCTTAATAGGTAAAACAAGCCCTAGAGCTGTATTCAAATTTCACTTCATTTCTCTTTTGTATTCACGCTTCACCTATCTCGATGATAGATTATAAGCTGTTTGAAACTCTTCACATTCCAAACTATAAAGATTGAAATGAGAGATTGTGAGAGGGAGAAATATGAAAAACCTAGATAATTGTTAACCTTTTTTCTTTTTCAGTCGAAGATGCAGCCTTGTTTTGAGAACTCAAACTTCGCTTCGAGTGAAAACTATTATAGGTTTTGATATCCTTTTTGTCTCTCGTTATTTCATATTTTCCAGATAAACTTTTGAACGCATCCGGGAGTGATCAACGAAGAGCATTGTTTTCATTAAAACAAATTTTCCAAGTAATATGCTAGCATTCTTCAAAACTCAAATTTTGCCATATAGGATGACAAGGATCTTGTCCACGAGTTTGTTCAGAACGGAGGTTTGGATTGCTTGATTCAATTGGGGAGAGTCGCTGACCAGAACCATCAGAACTATATTTTAAGAGGTACTCTTTGTATATTGAAAGCAATATAACTTGTCTTTCAACCAGCTTTGGGACAGGTGATGCTCTATGTAGATGGAATGAATGGTATCATTGCCCACAATCCAACGATACAGTGGCTGTATGAATTGCTTGATTCTCCGGTAATTTTTTTCTCTCTCTCCTTTTTGTCGTTGTTTATGTCTATTCAAGTCCTTTGTTACTTTCTAGTTGTATGATGCAGATGAGTTTCGAGAAATGAGCCCTTACCGTATTGAATGGGTATGTCCGCGTCTTATGTGTTCTTTGTTTTTGTTTATTTCTACTAACAAAAACTGTTTTCAGTTCCGTTTGGTTGTTAAAACTGCTCTGAAGCTCCTACTTGTTTTCATTGAATATAATGATAACAATTCCCTCCTTGTTTTAGCAGCTGTTTCAAGTGTCGATAGAAGAAAAGGTTCTTATTTTACTTCGCTTGAAGTTGTAATAGTATTACTTTAAGGACAACCTGATTGGACAGGCTTAATGAAAGTTATATCAGAGAAAGACTCTCCAGATCCTGAAACTCTTGTCTATGGAATGACAGTTATAAATAAAGCTTTACATGGGATTCCTGATAGGGTACGTTCTTGTCTTCATGCATTTCGGGAAATTCTAAGACAAATCGGATGAGAAACACACGTTTTAGGACACTTTCTATGATGCTGTGGACACATTAGATAGTTTGCAAATGGAGGAAGTTATGAAAATGTTGCAAAAAACAGGAAATCGAGAGCTTTTGGAGCAATGCAAGCTTTATGAGAGAGAGGTTAATCAAGAAGATGAGCGGGGAACAAACAGCGACGATGATTCTAGTCTCAACGCAAAAATGAGGTCAGTTAGATATTCCTTCAATAGTTCAACTTTTTTTCCCCGTCTTCCTTCTGTTTCAAATAGACAAAACCCCAGCATGTACTTGATCAGATGTTTGTGTTGTGTTTGATTCATATTTGATGTGTATTCTTTTAATTCGCATGAGCGTTTTACGGAGTTTCAGACGACGTGCAAGCTGTGATCAACTCACGAAATCTTCAATTAATTCTTCATCTCCGTCATCAGCTGATTGCTCCTACAAACCTACAGCTTTGGTGTCTTCCAGTAGACGTCCCTCTGTTGATCGATGTAGTAGCAGTAGTGGCGATACATCATCAGCTTTATCTGCTCCTGATGATGGATATGCTTCCTCCATGGGCTCAACTACATTTGAAGCTCGTCGGCTGATGTTATCATCTGCTCATTCAGCATTTTCTTCTGCATCGTCCACTCAACCTCCCGCAATAACTGATGGGAGAAATTCATCAGCTTCGAACTCCGTTAGCAGCTGCTCTTCTTCGGTATCTTCTGTACACGGAAATATGCCCGCTCCTACGAACACAGCCATATCGTCTAACTGTTGGTCGTATACTGAAGGATTGGTTGGATCACGAAACCAACCTATCAAAAATGATTATGAGCCTGAAACTGAATTCATCTCTGACAATGAGCGTTCCTGGGAGCGAACACGATCTGTTTCTCCATCGTCAATCGTTTCATCATCCGTTTCTACACCCTTAGACGAACTCCGCTCGTCAACTACTGACGAGCACCAGTGTCCAGATTCTCAAATAAATTATGGGTAAGTTTTTTCAAATTCCTAATGTTCCTGTCTTTTTTGTAACTGCTCGAAGATTTTGAAAGGTGTGACTTACGTGTGCTTGATTTCATAATTAATCTCATCCCAAATTAATCTCCGGTTGGAAAATGTCAACTTTCGGTTTTCAGAACTTCGTCACAGTTGTCTACCCGGGCGGGTGATTCTTCATCGGATCGTCGATCCACAATGAGAAGACGACATCAAGAAGCTCGTGAGAGACAGAAAGAGCATGCGGCTTTCAATCAGAACAGGGGATTATTCAACAAACCTCAAGAGTAAGTTCCATAGAACCATACCCGTTTCCGAAAATAACTGAGTTCAAACATCAGAAATAAGTATCTAAGACTAGGTTCTTGAAAAACTTTGAGAATCCATTTGTATCCAAATAAAAAACAATTCTTATTACCTATTTTAGAGAGAATATAGAACCACAAGTTTCTTCATCTTTACCATGGAGAAATGAAATCTCAGCGTCCAAAGAACCATCGGTATAGAAGATTAATTGGTTTAAACATTCATGTTTCCTTTCAGAAATCTGTCATCTCTGATGACCATGAGTCAAAAAAAGGGCCAGAGCCTGTTCGTTTGGTCGAGAATCAAGAAAATGAAAGCCCCGAAGAGACAGTAGAAGCTTCTGAAAAATTTGTGAGTTATATAGTGATTCATTAGTGGCTATTACATTTATAATATTCAGGTGAAAGCTCCCCCACCATCTTTCCCTGCTCTGTTCTCTCCAACGGAAGCAAAGACCATGGAGTTCCCGGAACCCGTGAGAGAGATAGAACTTCCAAAGCCAGCTCCGCCTAAAGCTAAGGTTGAAATAGTGAACTATTTTATTTTGAACATTTGATAGTTCAGATTGTTCGAGATGATGGAGGTGGAGGTGATTTCGCAGCACAACTTCAGAGAAAAGCTGCGAAAGCTGCTGAGAGCAATAGAGATGCTTTTGTTCCACGCGAAACAGAGGCTGAACAACAATGGAAAAAGGTAAATGTCTCTAGAATTTTCTTCAAAAATATTGTTTCATAGGCGGCAGAGAACTTGAAATCGCGTCCTCTTATTATCAATGATTTGGACTTCAGCGAGTTTCACGCTTCTGAATATGAACAAGACCCACTTGTTATGGCTCGAATGGCTCAACTTCAAGAAAAAAATAACCAGCGTACTTCAGCCATTCCTCCCCCTCCTCCTCCTGGCGGAATTCCTTTACCACCGAGATGTAAGCTTCTGAGAAAAAAGTTGTAGTGTATCGTCTGTTTTCAGTACAAGGCCTCAACGGTCCAGCTCCTCCAGCCCCACCACTACCTCCTGGAGGAGTTCCTCCGCCTCCCCCTAATTTACGACGAGAAACCAGCCCTGGTCCAGCATCTAACAAAGGAGTTTTAAAACTTCATTGGAAACCTACAAACACTGATGCTCCAGCAGTTCCTCAGTTGAGAGAAAAAGGCACTTTCTGGACAAAGCTTGAGAGACCACAATTCAACCCAGAGCGTTTAGTAAAACTGTTTGAAGCGAAACAACAGAAAGAAATCCATGTTAAGGTAGTTTTCTTTCAGTTTTCATTCTGACATAAGTTTCTTTAGAAAGTTAATGAGTCGAAGCCTCAAGTTCTTACGGTTCTACCTATGAAAAGATCACAAGCTATTCATATTGGATTGACCAAGCTTCCTCCTACAAGTGTAATTCCAGCCGCAATTATGGTAAACTTTCAAGCACATATTTAAGTAATGTTATATATTATAGAAGTTCGACTCTATGGTATTGAACAAAGAAGGAATCGAAAAAATCCTAAGAACTATGATGCCAACATCGAAGGAAATTGAAGAAATTGAAATGAAAGCTTCCGAGAATCCCGATATGCAACTTGGACAGGCTGAACAATTTCTATTGAAGTTAGCACAAATCCCTAGCTTACTGGAACGTTTGAAACTATGGTTGTTCACACTCGAATATAAAAACGTAGAAAAGGTTTGATGTCTTCCTCTTCCTATACCAGCCTCTCTTTTAGGATATTGCTGAGCCATTAATGGATTTACAATTGGCGATGAAAGAAATGGAAGAATCAAAGACTTTCAAAACAGCTATGGCCATGCTGTTGGCAATTGGAAATACTCTGAGCGGAACTGAGGTTTTTCTCACAAAATCAGAAAGTTTTTGAATAGATCATTGTTAAGATCAAAGGATTTTACCTTGATTATCTTACAAAAGCCTCGGAAGTGAAAGACCCAGTTAATAAACAGCCGTTAACACATCACCTCGCTGAATATATGTTGGAACATTATCCTGAGGGAACCGATTTATATTCAGAGTTTGGAGCAGTTGCGCGTAGTTCAAGAGTTCGTTTCAAACTCACTTTTTTTTTTCAATCAAGATTTTGTAGATAGATTACAAAGAGCTATTCGAAAATCTCAAACGCTTGGAGAAAGAGTGTAAATCGAGTTGGGATTACTTGGCCAAAATTGCAAAGAACGATTCAGCCATGAAGAATAAGATTAATTTGTATCTTATCGATGTAGCTGAGCGTATTCACCAACTGAACGATATTTATCGAATTGCAAAACATAGGTAATATACCTCCTTCTGTGTATCTCACGATAATTCTAAAATGAATAGATGGCACGCATTCTTGCTCTACTTCGGTTACTCCGTTCAGGAAATTCCGGACACTCAGCCGAACGATGTGTTCAAAATGGTTTTTCAATAATCTCCGTTAACAAATTATGTTTTTTCACACTATAGGTCACTGAGTTCGCTTTGGAATATAGAACTACCCGAGATAAAATACTTCAAATGAGAAAAAGGATAGCTGAGAAAAGAGAAAGAAACAAGACACGGTAGCATCTGCATGGCAGATTTTCATTTTTCATTTTTTTAGCGGGAAAATATGGGCATTAAGACGTCCGGAAGGCGAAACAAAACAAGCTCCGTATGGAGAACCAACAGTCAAACCTTTAGCTAACACGAATGACGTAAGCTGTTCAGTAGTAGTCATGGATTTACAAGCACTTTCAGCGACACGATGAAATGCAAAGGTTCTTAGAAGGTTTAGCTGATGGCGATAGTACCTTGAGAAGAAGAGGGCGTCCAACTCCTGACCGAACTACTAAAGTCAGCCCTCCAGGTATATCATTGTATAAGAAGAAAGTTATGTTTGTTCCTACTTTTCCAGTTGATACAGGAGATGGTGATTCTCCCGATGATGAGATCTTGAACAGTTTAGCCAAAGCTGCCACATTACAGACAGATGCTCGTGATCATCGCAGGAAAGCTCGACAGTTTAATCGGAAATCACGTATACCAACTTATTCTCCCCTTACTTGACAGTTACATTTCAGTTCGACGTACGAGGACTCTAAAGCTTGTCGATGGGCAGCTAGAAACTCAATACTAAATCTCCTTACGTGTGCCATGTATTTTCGTATACCCTACGAGAATGATTCGATTGTAAATTATGTTTTGTGTGTTTCGGTTCATCTAGTCTTGTCCTCAATTTTGTCTGAGACAATGAGAAGCAGTTGTTTCATTTTTTGTTTTCGACGATCCTATACAGGTACCTTTTCTTTCTTCCTCTCTCTCGCTCTCTCTCTCTCTCTCTTTCTCTCTCTCTCTCGTCCTCTTCAATCTTAATTTTTTCGCTTTCCATTTTTTCACTGTATATCTCTCAATGCTCGTAATTAAAGCAAGATAGGAAGCATAATATCAAATATGTTTAAACTTTCTTCCAAGGGAGTACGTGTTGTATCTTAACTATCTCCCAGTGAATTTAATTATATTTCTCTTATATGATATCTAGCGAATTTGATTGTTGTACATTGAGAAGAAACAACTTCTGAATTCATAAATACTTTTCGTTGAAATCTGACTAGATGATTGTGAGCCATTGTAGTAAAACTTGAAATATGAAAGGTTGGCTCAGGCTTATAGCTTGAGCAACGCAAGAGAAGTATTTAAACTACGAGTAGCACTGAGATATCAAGTATTGCTCATGAAACTAATAAAGCTTATGCTTTAACGGCCACATAGGCCACGTAGTCAAATATATGTTAGAAACCTGAGTTAAGTTGCTTTGTAGTTCATATTTGGGACTGAGTTGAGATGAATCAGCACAGCATGAAAGCATTATAAACCTTGAACACGACTAAACCACAACGCATTTTTTAATAGAACCCTAAGATAAAAACCTGTACAGGCGATCCTTGTTACAGCCTGGCACGAAAACTGTTATCATCCTGGAACAATAATATAACTGAAACATTGATAAGAATTTCAAAAATAAAGTGAGGTCTAGGCTGAGCTCCGAGTTCGTCATTCAACGAGCAAGAGTAAACATGTTCGTGACAACAACAATTTTGTATGTCAGTACTATGGTTCGCTAAACGAACCATTTGCTCATTCATAGAGATATCTAGTTGTGTTCGAACGAGCAACAAGAAAGACAAATGGAGAGTTGATATTTTATCAGTGAACGCCGCAGTTTCGCAATACTAATAATAGTTGAAGCTACAATCAATTCAGACTTTATTTAGCTTATTAATAAATATATTATCACATATTGGAGTGAAAACAACACTGGGATTTGAATTCAACAATGCACGGACTTCTGTTTTATACAAAAAAAAACATTCAACGGGATCATAATATCTATGGTTCTGATACTCGCATCAAAGATTTGGAGAAGGAAACAAAACGAATAATGTTTGTGATTGTGACTAGAAATTATTGAATATAAAGGAATGTTTCTGAGAATTAATAATACGGATTCAAACATAACAAGAGGCCAATTAGAGAGAGCATCAGAATATGTGGAAGGTACCGGTCATCGCAAAAAATAGTGATGGTTTTCTGGGGTATTGTAGTGTCAATTTTATAAGAAAGAATTGGTTATTGTCAGAATCCAAGTTATAGAGCGTAAGGTATATGCTGATCATCGAGTCGCTTAACTTTTGACATGTCATAGCACATATTTGGTGGATTAATATTTGTTAAACTAGGATCGTATGGAGTCTGTGGAACACCACACGAAACTCCCGAAACTCCATTGGGGGGAATTGGTGCATAAGCTTCATAATGGAAAGCCGGCTCATAAAATTGAAGTCTGTGTTGTAACTCTGCCAACGTTTGTCTCAAACGACGAATCTGAATTCATAACATTTGACTTTTCAACTGAGATAAGAAAGATACTTGGTCTCTAAGCATTAAGTTATCTGCCTCAAGCTGCAGCTGCGTTTGAATCCGCCTAACGCGACAATTCAGAGCGTAACCTCTGTTTTTCAAAGTACGACGCTTCTGTTTGAACTGTGTGACAACGTCTCGATTTTGACCCTAAAACTATCTCCGTTCTAGAAATTCGGGAAAAAAATTCGCTCACTTGGAGTTTTTGATTGAGTTGCCGTACAGAAATTCGAGCAAGCTCTTCATCTGAAACTAAGCAATCCCCAGACGTTCTTGGTGTTTGATGAATTCGGGAATTGGAGTTGAGAGGTGAAGACGAAGAAGAGTCCATAGAGGAAGTCGAGTTTGCGGATGAATCAGATGTGCATGATGGATCAAACGCCGCAGAAGAATTCCTTTTACGTTTCTGAAGCATTTGCGTATTTGAGAATTTCATAAGTAAAACCTGATTCATAAGGGAGTAGCCTGAGTGAGTGTGAGTGGCTGCACTCCTCGACTGCGGAGCAACTGAAAAGAACCTCATAAACTTTTAAAAAAAAAAGTAAATTAGGTGGGTTAGGATATGCTTGAATCTGAGTGTCTAGAAAACTGCATAGAAACAATGAAATGACAAGGTAAAAAAGGTAAACGAAAAGAAGGTGGAGCTCGGATGATACCGACAGAACTGTATACTCTCGAGGAACGCAGGTACCTCATTTGACATGGGTAATTAAAGATAATAAAGAGCTTATGAAACTGAGAGAACGTAGAGAGTAAAAGACGGTAATCGCAGTTGCAGTTCTCTCCATCTTAGTCTTCATGATTAAAACTTCAGAGGAATGGGGTTGGGACTGTTGATCCCGATGCTAGCCGTGGAAAGGTAAAAACATTTGAGTTCATTAAATGGATGTGCATCATAATTTTTAGAAAAGTTATGAGCGTGAGCTCTTTCAGGTATAGTTGAAATTTGAAGGAATTTCGTATTTATGGATATAAGAAGATGCAGCGTTCAAGGAATGCTATTGTAATCCAGAGCACTCAGATCAATTAGTAATCAAGCTACAAACTTTTTGAACTGCAAAACAATTTAGTAAATGATGCAAAACTAGAGATAAAGCGTGGAAAAGCTTATTAGTAAGGTTAAAATGTGCAAACTATGGGGTACTATCAATTGAGGCTAAATTAAAGGATGCTTAGCGTATGTGCAGAACAAAATGTTGTTAGTGTATGCTAATTAATATTAAGCAAAGGATAAAACACATGAAGCTTAGTAACTGAGACGAGCTACATGAGGAATATTATGAAAGCATTCCATCATGTTCACTGTCTAGTAATAACAGACGAAACGATGTTCGAAGAGGTTCCCAGCTAAGAATTGAATATTATGACATAATAGAAGCTAGAACCTGAAAAGACGTTCGCCTTTCATAGAATAACCTGATTAAAAAACCCTAAACGTAGTTTCAAATGGACTTCAACTGCCCACTTTTTATACAAGGGCAGACTAATAGTATTAAGCTCACCTCTTCGAAACCGTCGTAATCAACTGTGGGGGAAACAGCTAAGGATTGCCGTCTTCGTGTAGCAGCTCCACTAGAACCAGATGGAGCTGCCGAAGCAGCAGCCACAGCTCCTCCCGCCACAGTAGACAACACAGTTCGCATCGATTGTAATGAATCAGCAAGCATTGATCCAACCTCTACCTCCTCCTCTTCCAGAAGTAGATTAGCAGAAGACGCATGAAGTTTTTCATCCTAAAACTAGTGAGTGTGCCACTATGTTATCGATTTTTAGGACCTGATAACGACGGCACGCTTCAACTAGTTGAGCAACATCATCATCAATCATTGTTGTTCTTTTTTTGCCGCCTGCTATGCTAAATGTTCTAACAAAACGACTACCACCTAAAACAAGATTTTATGATAACTTTTGTTATCATGGATACCTGCAGATTCTGTTTGCGTAGAAATGTCCACATGCCCTTTATTGGTAGATGGAACATGCACACTTGCAGTTCTGGTGATACCACCGCAACTTGAAGACTTGCTGGAAGATGCTCTGTAATATGTCTTCTCTCATAGAATTTGAGCATTGAAGATTTGATAGCTAAGTGTTTCCCTAGCTCTTACCCAGATTGCATTGAAGTTCGAGTTGTAGTTTTAGAAGATAAATGTTTATTACTATCATAGGCACCCTGTGAATTTCCAAAATGACATCTCAAACATAATTGATAAGACTGACACATAGAAACAACCCACCGAATAAGTTTGGTCGTTGTATACGAGGCGCGTACATTTTTCTCTGGGTGCAGTATAATGATATAAAGCTTTGGGAAGAAAAGTAAAACTAGAGCAATAGAAGCTGATAAAGAGAATGTGAAAGACATAGTCAAAGCTTTGTTCACAGTCCCCATGTGGAGAACAATGAATGCTATCCAAACTACCAATGTGCAATACCTGAAGAATATGTACTTAAACTTTCAATACTCTTAATTAGATACATCGTGAATCCTATAAACTTAGCTTCGTTGAAATTTTCGGGTAAATTCCTAGTTTTCACAGCATATAATGTACAAAGAATGATAAGCAATAAATTCCAGAGGAACGGCCATAACACTGCTCCCGATGATGTTGTGCAAACCAGGACCATTCTTGACATTTACTCAGTTTTTTAATTATGAGAATAAGTATACCTGGATGGTAGAAAATGAGGAGCAAAACCAGCAGCAGGCCACTCTTTAAGAACTCCGACAGCAACGATTACGCTTTCTATTCCAACCAATATCCAAGTTATGACAACCTGTAGGTCGCGTCATCTTTCATGTTAATATTCGAAGACGAACCTGAGAAGCAGTACTGAGAAACCTGGGTTTCTTAGTCAAAATTCTCTTCTTACTACCCGCTAGAATCCTCGCTATTCTATTCGTTTTTGTTAGTAAAGCAGAATAAACTATGGAAAAGGCAATAGGAGGTACAGTTCTGGAACAAAGTAGCAGCTAATATGATGATTTCATTCATACCTTGTGAGAAAACAGCTGATTGCCGATGGACGCGCAAGTATTGAAAATGTTACAGCGTAACAAATTGTGATTCCTTACAGAATTTTTTTTCGGATTTATTGAAAGTTTAATCAAACCTGTTAGAATAATATAACTCAGTTCTCTTGTTGTACTCTTGACTACTGGTGTACTGTTGTGTTTCAAGAATACTACAACAGTTGCAAATGTGATTATTATTCCTACGGTTGCAAGTATGAGTGCCAAGATACTTCCAAACGAGGACCAAGACAGTGTTTCATGTGGCAATGGTAAGCATTCTTAAAACACATCAATCACGATGATAAGAACCAAGAATATCCTACTTGCACGAAGAGGATCCGGCCACGTTCCAATAGTACAGTTTTGGCATTGATTGGTAGTGTAGTTCACTATTTGTTGATCCATACAGTTTTCGCAAATCCAACAGCAAGCAATGGTTTCTCTTTGCTAGAAAGAAAATTTTCTTTCATATATACAAGAAATACCATACCCTCTGGCCGATCCCACATGGATTGCTGCATACACTTTCGGGAAGTATATTACTTCGATCAAAGAACATAACATTTCTGGAACATCAGTGTTCACTAGCCAAATTTATTTATGAAACACCTAGTATCAGTCATATTTAGCTCCTCTTCTCCTTTGCTGTTTTCTGATTGAAAACTACCTACTTCTGCATATGGATTATCCAAGTTTTTTCGTCCCACATAGTTGAGGATGTCATACCTAAACAACACAAGGTTATTTCATCAAAAAAGGTGAGTCGAACCATGCAGGAGGATCGCCATCATCATCGAAGTATATCCTCTGTTTGAACTGATCTTCGTATGTTACATTCAGTAGATATTGATACAACAAAGTTCCATTCCGTGAGAGCATCTCGGTGCAAAGTGTCGAGTTATCTCTGAATAATCCAATACTTCAGGATTGGTAATTCAACATTACCGACAACGATCGTAATACATAGCTTTCAAGCCCATGGCAATGACCCGAATCGAATTGATGACTTGAGAAAGCTTTGGATCCTGGAAGTGAAACATCAAATAAGAAGTAAGTATTAAATCAGATAACCTCTTTGTAGTACTCATCGATATCTTCGTTGCCGGTGCAAATTTTTATGTTTTCGTTGTTTTTATCTTCTTTGCTGACAGCAAACTGACATCCAAACTTCTGTTGCCAAAACTCTCGATACCAAGGATTGACAGTGTTGTTTTCAGGATGTAGACTCGTATAATAGTCACGAAAACCAGGAACCTATAGAAATTGTGGAAATTGATATTTGAATTTATCACCTTAGGAGAGTGTATACGAATACTGAAAGCGCCTTCAGCCTCTTCCTCTATACCCTCGACTACGTCATTTCTATCCGCCCAGCCATCAGAGCCAATCCATTGGAAGCGCTTGAATGAGTGATAAACGTTTGAAACTAAGAGCAAAAAATACTTGAAAGCTCTTGTTTGTCATTTGAAGCTCTTTCTGAGCTAAGAAGAAGTTCCGGATAGTCAAACCTTCACAAAAACAAACTACAACTTGAGGACGGGACTTCTGAGCTGTCAATGATTGTAACACCTTCAACAGATTATTTAGAAAGTATTAATCAATCAATGGAATTACATTTCTATACTCGCTTTCACTAGCTAACGACTTAATTTTTTCAGAATAAGCAATACAAACATCCAAGTTCTCTTGACCCAATATTCTCTCCAGAGCTTCAAACCCCTTTTCACCATAATTACCTGAAAGATTAAAAACAATGATTCGTTGTTATACCATTCTAACCAGCTGAATATAAAACAGCAATGTATGTCCAGTTATAATGGTTTAAGATTCGAATTATAGCTTGAGCTTGCCATTTATCAGAAGGAACTACTCGGAGAAAGTATCCAAACTGATCCTTGTCCGAAAGGTCAGGTGTCGTAGAGGAGTATCCAACTTGGGGAATGCGGAAAACCTACATTAAGAATATGAAAGCCGTGAAAGGAAAAAAGCTTCACTTGTAGTAAGTTTTGCACAGCGATTGTTGAAGCACTTTTCCCGGGGCCTATTATCGCCACAACAGGAACACTTTTCTGATTACAACCAGGAGTTTGACAACAGGAGCACTGTGCTACACCTTCTCGAAGAAAAGCAATTGTTTGTTCCATGGCTATGCGTTCTGTCCAACACGAATCCCTTAAAGAATCGTAGTAATTCAACATTGATATGTTAGGTATTAGACAACCACTCAATGAAATATTGTTTTTAAGAACTATATGGCATTCAAATGCAACGTTCTAAGTTTGAATATTTTCAAACCTTTCTCCATAACTTATTAATGTGGTATCTGTATTTATCTTCTAAATCTTTGTTTCGGTTTCGAGTTTCATTACCAAGAGGTTTCTTTCTCGTGTTTCAACCAAATATTCGCAGGTTCATGAATCTATCATGACTCTGAAGACTCACCTCACCGAAATTCCTAGTTTGAACGGAAGCTCCGCGTTTATACTTCTCACTGTTTGTAAGGCGATTTCTGTTCTTTGTATACCATATTGTTCCCATATTTGACCACAACTTTCAGAGCCTGCGATCTGTCGATGTACGGGAAACAACGCTCCAATCTAAATAAGTTTTTGATTGCCACTGGTTGTTTATCAATGTAATTACTTGAATCTCTCCTGGTATCTCTGCTACGAGCATCCGAGCAGATTGTTGAACTGTTGTTTTCGCAACAACATCGACTACTCGCAACATCAGAAGAGTCACATGACTGTACAACATGATTGTTCGTAAATTTCAGTATAGAAAACGAATAAATGTGTTTATATGGGGATGGCCTGAGATACAGAAAGTATGTTAAGTCTACGGGAGAAAGCCGTGAAACGGCTTCCCAATATCTGAAGAAGTTCGAGCGAGTGCAGAGAATTGTTCTTGTATAACTATAAATTCCAAAGATGATTGATAATAGCAGGTAAAGTGTAGTAAAACTGCAGAACAGCTCCAGAGTTGTAACTGATGGAGTGCCGAGGAGCACTTTAAAAAATGAGAAACATCCTGAAATAGTTTACATTTAGGGTTTGAGTATTGCTTCCAGTAATCACGGCACACAAAAAAACTAGCAGGAGTACATTTGGTAATGATGAGTGCAAATGGAGATAAGTTAAAGCCTACACAAGCAATTTGGAGCACAACGCGGAGAAGAAAGAGAGTATGGTCAGTTAGTCTCTCAATTCTGGCAGATTTGCGCCTATTTCATGTTTCAGATGGGATTTCAACTCCCTAAGGCCCCGAGGTGACAATTTTTTTTCATAGAACTAAGTATTCGGAGCAGAGAAAATAATGTAAGACGTCGAACAAAATATGAAAATCGTTTTTAAGTTGAAGGTGGCGGGTTAGTTCAGTTTGCTGGAAAAAGGAGTTTGTTTTCGCTAAGCAAAGATTTTAATACCTAATTTTTGTTTTTTTTTTTTATTTTTAGTTCTAAAAACGCAAAAGCAATCTTAATTTCTTCCAACCGTAGGCAATTTGGATGTTTTTCTTTCAGTTCTAGAAGAACAGCGAGATGCGTAAAAGAAAGGATAAGAAAGTTACAATAATGATGAAACAAAGAACTTCCTCCAAAAAGACAATTTGATTAGGTGGTCAGTCAGCTTTTCCTAAAACTGGCTGAGTGCTTTTGTTGAGAAAAAAAAACTCTTTCTTCCCAATAATTCGAAAGATTGTGGGAATTTTTCCTGATTGTTTTCCATTTAATCGCATGAGATAAGAAGATAGCCTGTTGTTGGTAATGAATGCAATAGAAAGGTCATGCCATAACAGCTTAATCAATACTAAGAACGTTAACCAGGTGATTTACATAAAGAGGTTAATAAGCATTAGTTGTATCAAAAAGGTTTTACCCAGGTTGAGAAATCGAACTTCTTCAAAGGAAATCCTCTGAGATTACGTGACTATGCATTATTCTGAATTTGCTGGCCAATCTGCGCTATTTTCGTTTTTGGACCAAATTATTTGAATAATGTTGTACATCTTTTCAACTTTAGACCAGCTGCTGTCGGCTAGAACTTAGTCTGAAGCATTCTGACGAAGTTTATTACAAGAAAGATTGATCGAAAATGGCTTTAAATTTTGAGTTAAAAAGAAAGGAAAATATTAATGGAAAACTAGGATGTAGCTTGTTGAACTTGCATGCCATTGAGACGGCTGATTTTGTCGAATTCAATCAGAAGTGTTTGTGGCGATTACGAATTTTGAGAGACACGCTGGTTGCATTCATCTTCATCTCTTCAGGGTCAATCTGAGTCCATTTAAGGGAGAAAATTCGTCTCATACGTTACGCAGGGAAATGGGTTGGCTTGAAAGCTTATGATGAATGAATGAACCGATTGGACATTAAAAAGAAAAAACAAATTTGAAATGCTTTTAGAGTCGCACTTGACTTGACTCAAGTTGTTGTTTCTTTACTTCTCCTCTTTATTCTCACTCTCTCATCACGTTTACGTTTATTCATAATATTCAATGCTCTCCTTAACTTCGCCAGCTAACGACTACATCTCCGAGTTTATGCATCTGCTTTCCATACGCAGCGTCGTCAATGTAGTTATCGCCATCGGCCAGCTTCACAAGTAAGCGACTCACCACCTCTTTCTATCTATCACTGTCTTCAGCTGCCTTTATATGCACTCACTCTCTTTTATACTTTCTCTCTCTCTCTCGCGTTTCCCCTCTATAGTTGGGAAAATCAAGTTCTCTCTCACAATGTCTCTTTTATTCTCTCTTTGTCTTTTGACTGATTGTGATGACTTCATTTCACAAAATCAAGAACCACCGAAATAAATTGAAGATGAAAAACTTACACTTCCGAGTAAAAGTCTAAATAAGTTTATGAAAGGAAGACGAGCAGAGTTTAAGAACTCTAGACGATTCGAAAATTATACAAATATATATGAAAAACGTGTATGCTTGATCATTGATTTCAATGAGTTATTGGAAGAAAAATAAGTTTTAGGAAAGGGGCAAGAGAGAAGATGAAGAAGACAGAAGTCAAAGAGTTGAGTTAACAAGACTTTAGTTGAAAAGCCGTCAACTGAAAACACTCAGATAGGCTGAGATGTAGCCCATATATATCTATATATGAGTCGGAACATATCTAATCAGAGATGAGAAAAAATACATTACCAACGCATTTACACAAACAATGAAATCCGTTCTGGAAGATTACATATAACTACAGAAGTTCCAAAATTTGAAGAGACAAGAGAAGAGAAAATCACGAAAATTGTAGTTTGTAAAGATAGATTCTATTAGGACACATAAGAGAACATTGAGCTCAGCAACTTCAACTTTATCGTTCGAATGAGGAATATGGTATTCATGAGGGAGAGATGAGAATAGGACAAAGAGAAACGCAAATGAAAAAATTCAGAATGAAGGAGCCTTTCAAATTAACTTTTTTTTCTTGGAATGGAACGAAGCTCAAATATTATTTTTTCATGCATTACCAGGGAGGGTGGAGCAAAAGGACTTTTAAAATGGAAAGTGTGAGGAAGACCTATACACATGTGGTAGTAAGAGCGGAGGAAGGAAGCAGTCTGATAGAGACGGGGTGAAGAGGAGCGGGCATAGAAAGGAGGGAGTAAATTGGATAAACGGCTCTAAAAATTTTCGGGTTCTTCTCTGTTTAAAAGTAAAGAAGAAGAAAAATGTGACATATAAAGAGAGAAAAAGAAATAAACTAGGAGAGAGAGGGATAACAAAATGGTGTTGCGGAGGAGAAAAAGCGCGATGTACTCGTACTGAGGTCCAGCTCCGCCTTTCTTTTTGTCGTGTTCGTATTGAAGACAGAAAGGGAATATCAAAATATGAAAGAAAATATGAGCAATAAAGATTTCGAAAATAAACATGGAAAACAACTAACTGTGCCTCGGAAAACAAATAGGATGAATTACTATGTACGGCAAACTGAGGTGACGGGTAAAACGCGTACTAGAAATGATAACGTTTGTCGCCTTTTCTGAAATCCATGAATCTTGAAGTACTTCGCTACTTTAGCATTGCTTCAGGCTGTGCTCTGTTGGGGCGAACTGCTTTCAAGTTATAAAGAATAATATATGTAAGGGAGCATAGGGTGACTGATTTTTTTACCAACAGTAGACTATAGTGTATTAAGTGAACATTTTGAATTAAAACTGAACGTGAGAAGAAACAGGTGACTATATCAAAGAGGTTCGCCGATCCAGTGCTTCAGTTTCTTGAGGAGAGTTCAATCTTTGAAAGCATGAAAAGCGGCAAAAAGATTGCTTTCAATTTACTAACCGAAATGCAAAGCCTTGTCTCTCTTCAACCTAAATTTCAAATGGTACTTCACTCTTCTCATCACCTCTCATCCTTTTCTAATTTTTTTCGACAAAACTGCTCAAAAACTTTTAAAAGTTTTCCACATGAATGACTTAGAGGCTTAGTTCTCACGATGTTTGAAAGCATAACGTGATCTTACATCTCTCGTAGCTCTCATCATCATGTCATACTTCTCAGACAAACTTTTTCATTCGATTTGAGGGAATATTTAGGTGCGAGACGGTTATGCTGAATCTTCAGAGTGATTCAAAAAAGTTACTGGATAGGCATTCCTCATCAATGAACAAACAAACGTTTTATTAATTTTTTTCGGTCGGTCGATTTCATAGATACAACTCTACGTGTGCAGATAAAGAGCGTGATGTTTATGTCAAGTGAGTCTTTGTTTGACGAAATTAATTTAAGATCAGAGCCTCTGAAATATCATTTAATTTCTAACTTGTATGTATAAAGACATTCATTGGGTTGGGCAGAAAAGACAAAATTGAATCAATATATCAAATGGAATTGAGTGTACAACAAACTTGATTATAAGCATCCCAAGACTCATCCCAAGTGGATATATATGAACACAGTTTGAGGAAGCTTGAAGAACTCAGCTATGCAGAATAAAATCGAAGAAATATATCAAGAAGTCATATAGATTTAGTAAAGAAAACCGTCTACCCCTATGTAGTATAAGGGAGAAGTTACTAATCTAACCACTACCTGACTCTTCAGAATCAGTTGAGTAATCTATTTCTCTCAAAACAAATCTTCTCCAATTAAAAAGATTCGATAAAAAGAAACGAAAGTATGAATCAAAAATACTAAAAGCTAAACGTAATTGGGAGAATGGATGGGACCCGTTTGAAATAGAAATGAAACTTCTACCAGAAAATTCTGACGATAACTTGCAGATATCCGATTTAAGATGTCAAATATGTGCGAGGAAAGGCTGGGTCCTTTTGAAAATCCTAGTACAATGGCATTCATCAACTGTGCTCCAAATTCTTTTTCACATTTGGTCATCTTGTAGCCTCATCGTAATGAATAGCCAGTCAAAACTGACTCCTATCTTAGCAACAATCGTTTGTAAACATGAAGTAGAAGTACAAGTACCAGTAAACTGAATCTCAGTACACGTAGGTTTGTCCATCCGACTCTTCCTGTTGACCTTAAGCTCTGCGTATCAAGGAGTAATATGCCACTTTGAGAGATAACAGAGAAGGAAAAGTCGAACGGATTATTTTCAGTAATATTCAATCACCCAAAAACTAACGCCCTCTGAATAGAAAATTCGAAAACAATAGGAGAATATACAACTGGAATAGGGAATTATCTTCGTTTACCTGGAACATTCATGTGCTCTACATACACGTATGCTTTGAAACATGCGAGGAAAGAATGATTGTTCATAAATAACAATCTTGCTACTAAAAAAAAAACTAAAAGTTTCTGGAAAATCGGGTAGTCACGAAAACCAACAGCGAAGTAACTTGAACCCATGATATCATCTTGTAGAAAGAACATGCATTTAAAAGTGTTATTCCTTTTCATATGTTCTAGTATGTTATGAATATAAAAGATCTTCATTTTACATTGAATAAATACAAAATATTTTATAAACGAATGAATTCATTTATTACGAAGAGACATTTTTTGAAATGCGCAAACAATCTTCCCGGAATAATTCGTCGGATACTATAGCGAATAATTTATCCAACAACAATAATCTATTCTTCTTGAAACTTAGTCTGAAATAAAGTTCTGTAATACACTAAACCTTTCGGTTGTGTCATGACAGTTTGTATTATTTTGTGTCGTAAATGTTCTAATGGTCTCGCAGCGAAATGCCTGTTGCCCCTTTCTCAACTACAGTACCTTTACATTTTCCATACACACATTTGAAGATCTTTTGGGATTTTGGCGTTTTTTTCAGGGTTTACTATAATTGATGTTGAATTTTTCAATTTTTTTCTTGTTTAATAAGGTTTAAAGAGCTGTCATCTACCCATTTCATCTAAGTTCCTTCTTCGTATTATATATATTGCTTGATCCTGAAGCTCTGTTAATGTCTCGGTAGTTTTGAACTCTCGTTTTTCTTCTCCAATTATGTCTCTTGATTTTTACAGTTTTCAGTGTTCAACTGGGTTAAAGGATGGTCGTAATAGGAAAGTTGTTGAAAGCCGACAACGATGCTCCTTCCGAGTTGGAGAAGCAAGTCTCCCAAGCCCTCTTAGAGCTTGAGGCCAACTCTGACATCAAGGCTCAGCTCCGTGAGCTCTACATTGTTGGAGTTAAGGTTTGTCATATTATTTGGACTCTTGTATTATTTTTCATCACATGTAGGAAGTTGATGTTGGCAGCAAATCTGTCATCATCGTATACGTCCCAGTTCCTCAGCTCAAGCAATTCCACAAGATTCAAACTCGCGTTGTCCGTGAACTTGAGAAGAAGTTCGGTGGAAAGCACGTCCTTGTCCTCGCTAAGGTAAAGACTTATTCGATTCGATATTCTATATATTATTTTTATCTTTCAGAGAAGAATCCTTCCCAAGCCAGCTAGAGGAGCTAAGGCCAACAACACACTTAAGCAGAAAAGACCACGTTCCCGAACTCTCACTGAAGTCCACAATGCTTGGCTCGACGAGATGGTCTTCCCCGCTGAAGTCGTTGGAAAGAGAATCAGAGTCAAACTCGATGGAAAGAAGGTCCACAAGGTAACTAATTTTGTTGTTTGTTGTATGGCTATGCTACGCGATTTCAGATCCACCTTGACAAGGCCCAACAATGCAATGTTGAACACAAGGTTGACATCTTCTCCTCCGTCTACAGAAAGCTTACCGGAAAGGAAGTTGTGTTCGAGTTCCCTGATCCAATCTTCTAAATTGTTTTTGTTGGTATCATAAATTGTTATGAAATACGTAATGTGTTTTATGTGAACGGGGCTTTTTGATATGATTATAACGTACAGTTTTTCGTTTTTGCAGCTCAGTACAAGAGTTTACTTGACTGTTGATTATGCACGGCTCGATGTTGGAATCTTGTTTGAAAAAGGCTCATCCACTTGATAGATACTCAATTATTTTGAGCTTCTTGTTCATTCCTATTCCTGTAGACACTCATGTTATTTTCTCAATTTAATAACAAAATTGTTGAGAAAACCATTGGGTATGAGTGTTGCTGAATTTGGATTCTAGAGAAGATCGTTTGAAGATCTTAATCAGAAGTGTTCTCTCCCCTTATACTCTAGGAGTTAATCGACGAGAACTAAGCTCTTGTCAAGTCAGCTCCACCTCTGAGCCCTTGTAGATCCCTCCTCCTCTGATCTATCTTTTGTCTTCATAGTCGTTTTCAACCGTACGAAAGACTTGTGTTCATAATGGCTGCTTGGGGTGAGTTCACTCTTGATATTTTCTTTAAATCAATTTTACCTTCAGAGCATGATTTGAGAGAAATGTTCACTCAGCATGATAAGGATATGTCTGGATTTATAAGCAAGGATGATATAATCTGTATGCTGTTAGGTGCTGATAAGGTGGTGTTTTCAATCTTGATCTATGTACACATTTTTTTATTCGAGAGAGTAACTGCTTTATTTCATTTTTTTCTAACTATTTCATTGAGTCATAGGGAAGATTTCAATATTTCCAATTGATTATCTCAACAAATCATAGTTTTCAGGATGATCAAAAAGACCCTGCTTTCAAAGCTAATCTCAAGTTCTTGATCAACGTCATTAAGAGTGCGGATAAAGATGGAGACAGCAGAATTAGTTTCGAAGGTATGCTTCGTTAACTAGCCAAAACCTCATATATTTTCTTTCTCTCCGAACTTGCCTAAAACATGTTGAAGTTAAAAATCCTCTCTCATTATCTGAAGAGAGCACAGGAGATATTCGTGAAAACGAGTGTTTATTTAATTCTGTTTGCACTTGACGATCGGAAAAGTGGCAAAACTTGGGATATTCTCAGAATATTAACGAAAATCCACAAATAATATGCTCATGTCACGTTTTCCAGAGTTCAAGCAGTATATCGATAAAGCTACGACAGAACCATCTCAGTGATTTTTGTGATAACCTCCATTTATCTTAGTTAACCATCAAGTATTTTTTGTGTGTTGATGTGCTCTAATTATTGGAACTGTTCAGTTTTGAGAGTAAATCGAATATATGATGATTCTTGTTTATATTATAACAGTTATAACAGTTTTCTAATTGCACAAATTAAATAGATAGTTTTGGAATTGATTATTAATAACCGGGTGGTGTTCTAGGTGGAGGGCAATGATCGCATCCTCCTTTAGCTCCAACGGAACCTTCAGGTCCCTCGCTTCCTGGAGGTCCTGGCTTACCATAAGGTCCTTAAAAATCAATAAACCTTTCTTTTTATATCAAGTATAAATACCCGGGTTTCCTTGATCTCCTTGTGGCCCTGGTGGTCCTGGTGCGCCTGCCTTTCCTTTTTCTCCTGGAGGACCAGGAGGTCCAGCTTGTCCCATTTCACCGGGCCGTCCAGGAGGCCCAGGAGGAGCGTCGCCTGGTATGCTTTTTCCATCGTCTCCTTTTTCTCCTTGGCGTCCAGGATATCCTGGAGGTCCTGGTGGACCCATTCTTCCAGGTGGACCCTTCTCACCAGCTTTTCCTTGTGCACCAGGTTCTCCTGTATCTCCAGGATAACCACGAGGTCCCTTAAGAAGCGAAAACTATATTAACAAGCAAAACTATTCCTAACTTTCTCTCCAGGACTACCAGGTGGTCCAGGTGGTCCAGCAGGACATTCGCGCACACAAACTGGGGTTGCGGCAGCCTCAGCATATCCATCTGACCCTCCAGATCCAGCATCTTGATAAAAAAAAGTTTGAGTTTATAATGAACAGTAAAAACCTTGGCCAGGGTTTCCATCATTTCCTGGATTACCATCTTTTCCATCTTCTCCGTCCGATCCAGCATCCCCAGGAGGTCCAGATGGTCCAACACTACAGCCGCAGCACATGTTTTCCTCCGCCTTCATCGGATACGTTGAAAACAATGATCAAAAACAATTACTCACTGCAACTTCTGGAGTGGGGTAACTTGCTGGTGCTGGAGCTGGTGCTGGATAAGTTTCAGGTGCGAGTTCAGGTGCAGGATAGTTATTACTGGCTCCTCCTTCTGCTGGATAGGAATCTCCACCAGTTTCTGGTGCTGGGTATTTTCCGTCTTGACGTCGATTTCGACTAAATCAATGAAGAAATCCAGTATATGAATCAAGCTTACTTTGGCTTAGAAGTTATAAAATGGCCGAACAGCCATTTTCCCTCCGGCAAACCAGGATGTTCAGAGGCATCACGTTTATTACGTGAATGATCATCTTTGAAAACATTAGCCCAAAGATCCCTATTACGCATTTGGCAAAAGTGAACATCATCCAATAAATGTGTGTGCAAATGTTGAATTCGTTGGTAGGCTAGAGGTATGAGAACAATACACCCTAAAACTGTCACTGTAGACAACACTACGGCTCCAAAAGCAGATCTGAATAGGATACAATATCAGGAAAGTTACGAATTAAAAACATTCAAAATAAGAAGACTAAGAAGTTTTCAATACCAATTCGCTTTAGCGTCTTGAATATCTAGGACAGCTCAGGAAATTAAGTTTAAAAACAAACCTGCGAAATGTTTCCATTTCAGCTACGAGTTCCTCGTCCATGACGAGTGGATCGCTTTTCATTGTCAGTTTTGAAGTGAAAATAATATAGTTTTTGTCTTTATATACCCTGCGGGAGATATGTGAACAATTCTCCGCCTATTAACTTGCATATCCGCTTCGAACAGTCGTTTTCGAATTTTCAAGAAGCCGGTATGTGTCGAGCTAATGGAAATCTTGTATACCAAATAGAGAACAAGAGTTATCAAGAAAGATGACGAAGAATGTGTCGCTATGGTTGTTAGATTTACACTTAAAATTCATTGTTTTCACGAATTTGTCAAGTAAACTAGAGATATCATCAGTCAAATCGCATTCCGGCTTGTTCTAGCTTGATGCTTAAATTCCTCAGGATCTCATTATATTCAGATTTTTTGAAACTTACATACAGAGAACGAGGGTAACACCATTCTTGTATTCATTTTTTGAGTTTTCAATAAGAAGAGAAGATATGAGAGAGCTTCATGTTACGAGGAGCATTTATCCTACTTCATATTCAAACTCTCATTCGACTGATTGATATATGCGATGTTGTTCATTATTTTACATATCGACATTTCATCTTTTACTATTTAATTTCTCCCGCATGTTTCTGACCTCAATACCATATTGGTTTTGAGCTTTTAGATTCAATCTTATTTTCTAGAACTTGGAAAGTGACATCTCAATATCGCTATAAAGCGATTATATTCTGAAACTGGAAGAAACAATTCTGGGATCTAAAGTGGAATGGGGATAACCAAGTCATTGAGGCTCACCAGGGGATTTTTCATTCTCTCGTCTGGTGTCATGCAGAATTAGTTAAACAAGTCCTAGAAACAAAAACTTACAAACAAGAATGATTTTCAGAATATCTTTAAGAGTAGAAATTACAAACTGTTGTACTGAAATGACCCATATAATAACCGAGAGGTGAATGAAATATATAAACATATACATAATATATATATATATATACATACATATACATATACATATATATATATATATATATATATATATAAAGCGAATGCTGTTTATCTTATTAACGGATGTTGCGGAAAACTACAATATGTATTACATATTAACATAATTATTAGCCATGAATGTTTTAAATTATACACAACATTTCCAATACAAACACACACACACACACACATTATCAAGATCATGTGAACAAAAATAACAACAATAAAATATTTTCACTTCTTATTATTGAGTATCAAATGTGTATCAGCTGGCCCTTGGAGAGAATGCACTGTCGCGAATCTGCAGATGTTTTTGAACTGCAAACTACGCTTGAGCAGCTATGATTGGGCCTTTGTTGAAAGTACCTGGTTTAAGTATTACATATATACATAAATTTATGCATATGAATGTGTTAGATTAACCGAGTTTGACACCTTCCAATGTGGTATCCAGCACAACCTAAACAAGAATCTTTACCATGAAAATCACAACGTATACTTACTTCTCCTAAGATGTCTTCCTCATTTATTACTTCCTCCTCATTAATTACTTCCTCTTCTACAATTTCTCCTTCTAATATCTGCTCTTGCATCACGGATTCGTCCATGACAGCGTTTGCAACCCGAACTTCAATTGTATCACCATTCCTAGAGTTTCTTTCTGCAACGATCTCCACACCGAAATCCTATAAAAACTAAGGTAAGTCTTAGAAACACTGCCTGATCGACACCTTCTTGATATTTTTCAATATTCTGGTCTCATCTTTTTGAACCAAAGTTCTCCAGACTGCGTCAAAAGTGTCGCTTTCATTTGTTGTGTTCATAACATTACTAACGTATCGGAAGATTTGTTCAGTTTGCTCGGCTCTAGGAGCAGTTCCGGTGTTGGAGACACCGTTCTATAAGTCATTGTTGAAAAGAACTAACAACTGCAGCGATACCTTTCGTATCTGTCTAGTCGTCCTTCTCACGCCGCCAACATCAACAGCTTGAATTTCCAGGGCAGGTACGGCAACGATTGGTTCCTTAACATTAACACGATTGAACTCTTCCACTAATTAACTCACAGCTTCGTGTCTCCGATCTGTCATCCAATCAGGAACATAATCAGCCATAGAATCCTCCAAATCGTGATAAGATTGTTCAGATTTGACATCATATCTAATATCGCCACGTTGATTCATGGGAATTACAGACCGATTCATTTCTCGTTTCACGTTATAGATCTGAATTGCCGGAAATTGAAAAATTAGAATGATTTAATCTCTCACAGATCTTGCATTCACAGGGATTCCATGTCGATCTGATAACTGTTTGGCAGTTTCTTGAGGAGATAATGTATGCAACATTTTGCGAGCATCTTCTTTTAAAGAGGGTGGTAGGCGAATATATACGTTATCAGCATGTACAGAGTTACCATGGGCAACAGCTTGAGGAAGATCACCTTCTTGATCATAATTATATATAATGAGAGAATGGCCAAATTGGACGCCATCTTTTGAGAGATAATACACCTAGGTAAGACGTAAGCTTCTAAACCTTTCGAGTCACTAACCTTCTTCTTTAATCTTGTTAAACGTGGCAAAGTTGCAGCATATATATGCATGGTGAATTCACTAAGTTCGGATGGACGTTTTCCTTTGATAACACGTAAATGCCCTTCCCTATTCAATCCTAGCGGCACTCGACAGGATTTCGGCCTACGACACATTATGCTACCTGTAATTAGTAGATAATAGTACATCAGGCAAACAACGAACCATTACTCAAATGTAAATTTTCGGACCAGGGTCCTAATCCATCACATGTTAGGTTTCTTACGTCAACTTCACTGCCATCCATGAAAAAGGCGAATGCACCACGTCCAGTTATCAAAGGAGGGAACATTGGAACTCTATTGTTCAAGCAACCCATACTCTCACTGAAATTCTTTGTCCCTTTTCTCTCATTCAACTTCTATTCTTACAGAAGATGAGGCCTATTTACTAAAAAGTGAAGGATCCTATTACGATCTGTCCAGAAATCTTCCACATTGGCCAAAGATAGATAAACAGCGCTCTCGGGAGTAGCTTGCATTCCCCCCGTAAACTAAAAAATATTGTTTATATAAGGTAGATTTATAAACGGGAATACTGGGCTTTCTTTCTCTGATTCAGAAGTGTCTGACACATCATCTAAAACATCATCTATATGTGCCTCATGACCCTGTAACAATAAACTGAGCACTAAAGAGAAAATAAAATATTGAAACGTACCAAACGTCTCATTCCCCTCCTTCTCACGCTGCGTTTCCCATATGGACCACTGATATGAGGAATAGGTCCTTCAGTATTGAAGTCATACATAATCATGACATGACTAACGATCATTTTGGTCTCAGTGTCCATGAGGTATGTTATCTTGAAATAGATCCTTACGAAAAAACAGACAACTCTAACCAACTCTCTTTCTCAACCGAGCTTCCTTAGGATGAATGCTGTATAGTGCTACAAGATGATACGGGTATAGTTTATACTCGCCATCTTGAAGGGTAAAGTGCCCAGATTTTTGATCGCATAGAACTCCGACTTTACGAACTTTCGACCGGTAACACGTTGGATTCTCAGCTACAAACACACATAATAAGCTTCAAAGTGTCTCATCATAAAACTCACGTGTAGCATTTGCAGACCAAGGTGAAAAATCATCTCGATTTATATCATGAGGGAAAACAGCATTAGCAGCAACGAAAAATACATAAGCTCTAGCGTTTCGTACTAAAGGCGGATGAGTTGGTTTGCTGGTGTTCATGAGACCTTTTTCATCTCTGAAAAAAGAGATGAGTCGATACGTATACTATAGATGAAAGATTCATACACAAAATTCGAATTGGCTATGTACTCAAGGATAGTTTCCATGTTGCTAGCTATTCTCTTATGCCGCACAGTGAGATAGGTATGTCCTGATTCTAACTGCCTAATGCCATCAAAGAATGGCATAGGATTTTCCTGAGTTGTGAGGAGATCTTCATCGAACTCTGTATCCCATCCTCCATCTAAGCTGTCTTCCGGCAACTCTTCATACTTGAACTATAAAGAAATACGGAAACGCTTGATCAGAAAAACGAACATCTTCGATTCGTGAGTAGTCTAAGCTTCTCCGATCAATAGTAGTGTCTTGTTCATGCATATCATCATGTACAACTTCTTCTTCAACCAATTCTTCAACATCGACCATTTCGTCAGTGTTTGAACTCGTATCTTGTTTAATTCGGGTGAAACTAGAGTCTCTATGATGTAACTAAATGGGGAACGTTTGAGATGCACTTTCCCGGCTCTCTTACCAGGGGACCCATAGAATCAGGAGAGAGCAATGAGCCAGCTTTATGATTAGATTTGATGATTTCGGGAATGGGCCCTTCCCTCATGTATTCATAAATGAAGCACACAAACCCAATAACCACACTATTCTGTCTTTGCACATAGAGAATCTGTAATTGACGATGTTAAATTTCAATCTCCTTATATTCTTTTACTCTTTTTCGTAGTCTCGGACAGCGACAGAGTATTGTGATGGTTTCTACCAAAGCAAGGCCCGTTGTTTGCCAATCTTCTTTCGTTGTTTCGAAGACTCCTTGAGAATTTTGACAAAGTCCACGCTTCACTGTGCGCACACGGTGGTTTACTGATGCTCCTAAAGCTACAATTTATCGATGCAAAACTTAATAATGTTTATGCCTTGGAATGTCCACGGAGACAAACCATCACCGGTAAAATGAATTTGATCAGCCACCATTGAAGAGGGTGCAAAATATACAAAAACTCCTCGGGTTTCGATAAGAGGGGGTAGATAAGGAATACGTTGGTTCAAAAATCCAGCTTGATCCCTGTAACATGGTCATAGCCACACACTAAATTAGATCTCGCTTACAAGAGTGACGGCTCGTTTATTAAATATTTTAGTAGCAACTTTTTGTTATTAGTCCAACCATATTTATCCGGCTTAACTTGAAGGAAACGTTCACCTCTGGGACCGGGAACAATTTCTTCCATGAACTGAAAGGAACGCTCTGTTATATTATCTTACGAATTTAGTTGCAAGAACATTAGGCAAACAAGTATAGCTCTATATTTAATAATGTTGACTCAACAGTTTGTCGGCCACATTTAGTCACACATTTATGTTGTGCTTGTGCATGTCAACACTGGACAGAATAAGAATAACTAACCGGATCTTCGTTATCACCCACGAATAGTAAGTGACCTTTCTCAAACTCCTCATCATTCGTTTGGGTCCGAAAAGCTTCGTTACCATGAACTATATTGAGAAGTACAGGGATATCACCAGCATTTGTAAAATCGTATAGTATTAAAACGTTCCCAATGATATGTCCATTGCGGGCAAGATAAAAAATCTGAAAACATCTTCTTAGTCAAGCAGTAAGAATTCAATGGATGTTCCTGTTAAACATTACTCACTTTTTTCCGTAACCGGAGACATCGTGGCAGCCAAGCACTGTATTCTGTCAAATGGATGTCTGCGGTTCTAGGATCACCTTTGGAAGGTACAAGGCGAGCTCCTTGGCGCATTATGGCATGTTTACGTACATTAGGCTTTATTACAGGTTCTCCTTCGCATGGATCACTCACTAATAGATCAACATCAGTTGAGATAAGAGGTAAACGTGTACCAGAAGAAGTCCAAGGTTTGAGATCATCACTAGATAAGTCTCTTATGGAAGTAACGGCTGCTCCCTCGACATAAAAAGCGAAGCATGCTTTCGTATTCACTAGAGGAGGTAATCTGGGAGATTTTCTAGACATCCAACCTTGTTGTCTTCTGCAAGTAATCATAGATGAGACATGTTTCACATCATAACTCACATCGCATTAATTTCATTTCGGTTGGTTAGTAAATCGATAATTCGTTCTTTGCGCAGCAAGTAGGATAAGCAACCGGGGATGACAGTCGCATACACATCTCCATGCTCGGTAACGCCAATTTCGTCCTCGAACTAAATTGTATTCCCATAGTTCACTTTAAAAATCAGTTCTATGTTACCAATTTGACATTGAAAGAATTAATTTTCTCTGCTTCTGTTTTTGTGATAGGTTTATCATATGTATACTTATTCCTAGGAAACCCAGGAGGCCTCCCTATAGATTGCCTTGGTCTTGGAATAGCTGCAGTTCTTCTAAAAGGTGTCTGGCCAATAGGATACTTACGAGGCCGTCCACGTTTCCGCTTAGCTTCTCTGAAAATTAAAGTTTTTAATTTCTCTTTTCTATATTCTGCATACGGGACGCCTTTAATTTTCTCTAGTCGCGGAGGAATGTCGTCATCTTCGTTGTATTCACCATCGCTATACGATTCTTTCAATGTGATCATCATATCTTCATTATTCTCATCTATATTTGACATAGCTTCGACTTCTACATCAACCTCTGCCCCTGACATCTGAAAATCAATCGATAATCCGATCAGATGAGTCTGGTTGAATAAATTACATCAAGCGCGTCATGCCCAGGTTTGTATTCCTGCTCTTCTAATTCCCCTTCTACATCAACTTCGCAATCAGACTTTTCTGACTCCATTTTCACCCTCTTCGTCTTCCCTATCTGGCTGGCACTAGAAGACGGCATGCTCGACTGAACCGCGACCGATTCCACTGCTCCCATGGCATCGGTCCTGACGCCCGGATAGAAAACCTAGATAAGATAGGTATTATGAATAATCATAGATTAGTCAACCTCGAATTCTCCGCCTGATAACAAAACGCTCTTCCTTGCATTCCGCTTTGGGCGTGTGGTACTAGATAGGGAATCATATACGGCGTCTGGACTAGGCTCCAATGGTTTTCTTTTTCTGTTCGGCGACTTATCTTCTTTTTGAATCTTCTGAGGACTGCTCGATGCCGCTTTCTCAGAATTCTGTACATTGGAACAACAAGCATTAGTCATTCTGAAAGTTGTCATAATTGACATTGTTTTCATTATTTGACAGTGTTCAAAGTTTTCATGATGGACATAAGTATGCAAATCGATCATCGAATACAGATCAGAACAAATATTTAGAAAATCTTTATCAATATATGGATGAAATCGTGCTAAATAAATTAAAACGTTTAGAAAGGGTTTAAGATTATATTATACAAAATTTAGGAATCGGAACATTAAGGTCTCAAAGCATAATAACATCCACCAAGGAACATACTAAGCATTATGAGCATTATTCATCACAAACATGCCCAAGTTAAAACAAAGTTGAATGTTCGATTATGAAAATAATTGCGAATTTGGGCAATTTCTGTACTTGAGACGAACCCAAGTTCAGATCACAGTTACAACCGAGAAAAGTACATTAACACCTCACACCAAAAATGGGCCCGAAAAGCGTATAAAAGGATCTTTAATAGACCATGGGGTAGCGAGACTCGTGATTAAGAATTACAACACTGTTTCTTTTGAGAATCGTTGGAAGGAGCAGTGATGTCGATACCAGAGTTAGGTAGCTGAAGCATACGATCCGAACCAACGTGCTTGTTGGAAACACTCTTATAAATCTCGGTCAAAATGTTAGTGAATGCAGTTTCAACATTTGTGCTATCCAAGGCAGAGGTCTCTATAATTTGAAGAAGATTATTAGCTATAAAGAATGAAGAACTACCAATGAAGGAGAGCTGGTTTTTTTCAGCATATATCTTGGCCTCATCAGTAGGAACAGCGCGAAGATGTCTCAAATCACTCTTGTTTCCAACTAACATGATTACAATATTCTGATCAGCATGATCTCTAAGTTCCTTAAGCCAACGCTCAACATTCTCATAGGTCACGTGCTTGGCTAAAAATTGAGTTTTTGTTTCATATCGATTCATCAACTCTAACCAATATCATAAACGAGAAGAGCTCCAACAGCACCGCGATAATAAGCAGATGTAATCGCTCGGTATCTCTCTTGACCAGCGGTATCCCAAATTTGAGCTTTTACAGTTTTTCCTTCAACCTATAAACAACATTTAATAATTGTTCAGATCCTGAGAACACAAACCTGGATACTTCTGGTTGCAAACTCAACACCAATTGTTGACTTGGATTCCAAATTGAACTCATTTCTTGTGAAACGAGAAAGCAAATTGGACTTTCCGACGCCAGAATCTCCAATCAGGACAACTAATCAAATAAACCATCTCAAACCTATAGAGAAGGACAAAAATACCTTTGAACAAGTAGTCGTATTCATCATCACGCGAACCCATCCTAGACAGTGGGAGACTGAAAAGTGTTAGAATAATTTTTCGTTTTCAATTTCACGAGTGTGTGAGTAAACGATGACTAACACCTAACAAAAATATTTTCCTAGGCTAGAGCAAGTAAGAACCAATATTCATATAGATGAATCAATGTTTTATATACTATTTAATAATCAAAAGAAATAAAACATAGAAATTGCGAAAAACCCAACTAAAATTACGTCAGAAAACTCAATTGAACAAGAGACGGTTACCATACGAGTCTGTCCACGTCAATTTATGTTTGATCCGCAACGCGTTACTGCACGCGCGTCCTTTGGATGTCTCGCAACGAAAACCCTTCGTGTCATGAAGCGCACTGTGTCGTTGCAATTTCCTAAATTCTCTACGGTCTTTTGGCCTAAATTTATATCTATTCTAAAGCTTTTTTTAGAATGTTTTTCATGTATTTTAATAGTTTGTGAAGCTTCTAAATCATGACTTGTTAAAAGTGTAGCGTTTTGTTGAGTTTGTTTGTGAGTTACAATCATAGAGAACTGTTATTTATACGAGTATGTGTTTCAATATCTTAGAAAAATTCTTTGCTTTTGCTTTACTTGGTCTATTTTATATTAATATATTTCATTGTAGGGTACCACGACTTAACAATGGTCGAGTGAGTTGAACTTTACTTTGTAATTTTTGTTGAAAAAATTTTTTAGGAAGAAACTTCCACAGGTTCCTGAGACCATCTTGAAAAGAAGAAAGCAACGTAGTGAGCTTAAGGCTAAGGCTGTACAGCACAAAGTTAAGCTTGCTGCTGTAAGTGGATCCTGAATATTTATCATCATCTAGTGTACCATTTTAGAAGTACAAGGAGAAGAAAGCCATCATCTTCAAGCGTGCCGAGAAGTACGTTCGTGAATACAGAGATGCCCAGAAGGATCTCGTTAGACTGAAGCGTGATGCTTTGAAGAACAACAGCATCTACGTCCCTGATGAGCCTAAGCTTGCCTTTGTCATCAGAATCAGAGGTATCAACCAAATCCACCCTAAGCCAAGAAAGGTGAGGATCTATGAACATGACGGGCATTATTTCTTTATTTAGGCCCTTCAACTTCTCCGTCTTCGTCAAATCAACAACGGAGTATTCGTCAAGTTGAACGCTGCTACTCTTCCTCTCCTCCGCATCGTTGAGCCATACGTTGCGTGGGGATACCCCAACCAGAAGTCTATCCATGACTTGATCTACAAGAGAGGATACGCTAAGGTTAACGGAAGCCGTATTCCAATCACTGACAACGAGTTGATTGAGAAGGCTCTTGGTATGTTATCTCAGTATACTGCTTCTCAACTAAACTTTTCAGGTCAATTTGATATCATCTGTATGGAAGATCTTGTCCATGAAGTTGCCACTGTTGGCCCACACTTCAAGCAAGCCACCAACTTCCTCTGGCCTTTCAAGCTCAACAACCCCAACGGAGGATGGACCAAGAAGACCAACCACTTCGTAGAGGGAGGAGACTTCGGAAACAGAGAAGACCAGATCAACAATCTCCTCAGGAAAATGATCTAAATCTTCCTAATTGTTATTGTTTTGGCGAAGATGTAAATGGTTGTTATATTAATGTGTTTTGGGGGTTATCCACGGGTTGTTAAAATTCATTCGCACTTTCCACTTTCGTGTGACATGGTCGTTCCAACTTGTGTTTTGTGAGTGCCTCAGCTTATGCACGTTTCAAGCTAGAATTCAGGGATAACTGGCAGGATTTGCGAGTTTTTGGCGCTTATTCTGTGGTTGTGGGTTGTTTTGTTGCTTTATTCTGCTCGTTGTACCAGCTGTACTGGGTCCAGCAAACCAAAACTACCTTGGAGGAAGAAGGCGATAATTTTTCATCTCCGAAATGTTAAACTATAAATTTAGAGTATGAATTAGGGGATATGCATTGCGAATTCTCTCGAAATGAAGATATTAATGATATTTCTGGCAAGATCAGAACTCCCAAATCAAAAAATGTTCAAAAACCTAAAAGAGGTTGCATACATCAGGTTTTCATTGCTCTCATTCATGTTTCAGGATTCTCATTGCTGAATAAGAGAAAAAGTCACAAAAATAAAAATTTCGTTTTAAACAGTTCTCAGGAGTAAGGAAAATCATTTTCAATTACACTTACGAAAGAAGCAGTCGAATATCACGTGATGTCTTGTTTAATGTGCGATCGTTAATAATGTTCGTTTCAAAATAAGTAGTTTAGGGCGAATTTTCAAAACTTTGCAAGCATATGCTTGTTTTTCCTGTATATATCGTCATGTTCTCTTCTGATATATCAATCTTATCATCTATTGCGAGCTTATGAGAGCAAACGGAAGATATTGAAGACAGTTGTGGTTCATTGTAAGTTGGTTTAACTTCTTCAGCAATAAAGAGAAATCATTCCAGATAAGACAAGGTGCTATTAATTAAACAATTTTATTCATATTATAACAAAAACCGTACAAAGTAATAAAATAAAAAAATACTCGTAAGAGTTCTGATGTAAGGTGAACGACAAATCATGCTAATCCATTTCACGATACCGATTGTAAAAAGAGGCGCGTACTCTTTCTTTGTGGCTTGCCTCGGCGCTATGAGAGATCTTTGAACCCGAAGAACCCAATCCAGCTCCAGCTACTCTTCTTTCAGCTTCGATTGGATTGACAATTCCTTAATTATCGACTAAAGCGCCATTGTAGCGTTATGGTTACCTTGTCCGTGTTTGCCAACACCTTCTCCTTCTTTCCAGCCCATGTTTTTGAGAAGCTTCCCTCCAATACCGAAACTATTGAGAGGCCTTTTGGTAGCATTATCAGCATCATAACGCGCTCTATCCTCATCGTCGTACTCCCTATCTTCTCGAGCAAAGCCTTAACAATGTTTCGGTTTCTCTTTTTCTGTTGAGGTATGTAATCCTTACTTCCATCAATACCGTACTGTTTTCTTCTCTCTTTCGCTCGATCACGGTATACGGTTTTTGCTTGGAAACCAGGAAAGCTATTAGATGCTAATAATGCATTGTACGCAGCATCAGGCTCAGCTCCTGTATTAGCTTGCTTTGATGATGTATCAATACCCCATTCTGCTCGTTTACTTTCCAGATTTTTCTACAAACATGTTCAATGAAACACTGATTGATACAAACTAACTTTGTGTAGCTCGCTCTTATCCACGTGTTTTCGTAAGACATCTACACTGGGAAAGGCACGCTTGCATAGTAAGCACATTTTTTTTCCCTCGTCCACCAGAGCCCTTTCCATGATTTCTAACTTCTCTTCTAAAGATTGTAAAGGTTGTTGAGAACCAGCAGACGCAGAAGAAGGCATTTGTTGCTGTTCCATACTCATATTGGAGCCAGTGGATTCTTTTCTACTAGGCGACTTATCTTCATCGTCTTCGGAGTTTTCTTCATCTCGGGACTGAGTAAAAAAAATAAAATGAAAATGAGGGATAATTACTTTGGATTTTTCTTCATCGACTGCTGCCGATATAGAAGGTTGTGGTTCGAAGGCGCTTTTCGTTTCTAATGTTTTCACCAGTGGTTTCATGGAGAACTGGAGTTTTTGTTTTTCCTGTTTTTTGGCCCATTTAGCCATTTCCTTATTAACTTGAGCAGCTGATTTCTAAATTGAGAATAAATATCAAATAAGAAGAGAGAGAGAGAGAGTACCGGCCCATCTTCTTCTTTCTTCTTTTCTTCTCTTCGCTCCTTACGCGAAGTTGTTTGTTTGGTATCCTCCTAAATATTACAAATAAGATAATGTCACGCATGCAAAAATGATGTCTTACGGATTGTACAGACATGTATGTCTGATAAGTGCTATCCCAAAACGTCCATTCTTGGGTTTCATTATTAAAGTAATACGATGTTATAGGATCGAAATAAAAGTTGGTTATGGGATCTATGAAATAGCCGCTTGTAGCATCATGCATGAATGTCAATGGGTTAGGTGCAACTGAAAAATGAACACTTATTAAAAAAATCAGTCAGAATAGATTACTATATTTTGATAAGACTCCACGGGGTGTAGGAACTATCCCAATTATCCCTCTGGTTTGAGATGGATCCAAGGTACTTTGCATTTGAGAAGCTTGCTGCATCATAGGGGGAGGTACATTCGTATTTATCGACATCATCCCCAGATTAGGTGGAGGAATGGAATACTGGGAAGAAGTACTGATAGGATATCCCGAGTTAACCATCTGCTGCATGTTGCTCTTAGAATCAAACAACGATACGATTAAGAAACTTTAACAAACCATTGGCCCGTGTCTTTGACGCATGATAGCGGCTTGAGCTACTTCAGCACCAGAAACTTAAATGATTAACTATGAGAGAAAGTCTTCAGTTTTTAAATACCTGGCCCACCATTATGTATGGGAGGCAGAGGGTCCAGAGATATATTTCTTTGGAGATCATTTATTTGTTTCAATAGCTGGTTCAACGGATATCGGGAATAGGTTAATATAACTAAAACCGGAAAATAAGCTTAGCACTAAAAAAATTAGTTACCATCAGCAGACATTACTTTGAGAGGGTATTTGTAAGATGAATTTACCAGAAGCGTAGCTTCCTCCATAGATTTCATTTGTATGTACGCATACAGCTTCGAATCAGATAAATTAACCTGTATGATATTCGTAAGATTAGTATTATTACGAAGACCATCAAAAATAGCGTTGGTAGATACACCAGGAGGTAACGATCGAACGAGCAGGGCTGGAAAAAATTCAATATCTCGGATTATTTCAAAACTCCTACTATCACAAGGAACTGATCCAACCATATGAATTCCTTGTCTCTCCATTTCCATTGATTGATTCTTGTCGGTATCACATTTGTAACAAGCTTCTCTTTTGAAAAAATTTTGAGCCGAACACTGAACATAGATCCTAAGGAATTCGAGTTTTGACAGCACAAACATTAGCACAGCTCCAATCCTGAGCAGATTTTCTCATTCGATTTCCCTGATCACCTCTAGCAAATTGAACAGTGACACGTCGTCCATCAGGCAAAACCAGCCAACCCTAAAAATGCGAAAAGTTGCACTGACAAGAGATATAGTTAATCTCGCTATCATGCTTTAGTTATTATTAGAGAAACGTGATGATACAATAAGCAAAATGAAATCCTTCGGATATCGGGGTTACCTGATCATACCATAATAGCTAAAATTGAAAACAAAAGAAATTAACTGTCAACCTTAGACATTCCCATCCACTTTGCCGCAGTATTCGCATCAGAAAAGTCGATAAAACCAAACGAACGTGGAGCACCTGTAGCGTGCACCGATCAGATTTATAATGCATATATTCATTCAGAACTCGTTGCTCTTTTTTACTTATGGATCAAAACGTGAACAATAGCAGCAACAGTATAAACTCATCCGAACTTCTCCCAGAAGATACGGCAAGTAAACAAACCGATTGCAGATATGAGCGCTTGTTAGCCGAGGTTCTTACCTTTATCATAATTCTTGTGAACAACTCTTATGTCATCAGGGTGAAAGCCAGAGGAAGCCAACACGTTGGCAATCTGTAGAGTTTCAGAATTAATAAACATAAACAAAAACCCCGGAACAAAATTCTAAGTATAGAAAGTTGCCCATACCATAGAACGATCTACGTCTGAGGGTAAATTGACAAGATGAAGTTTATTCACTGGTTGCAACCCATGATCGTCCCCCTACAAATTCAATTCAAAGTCTTATGTGGAAAGCTAGATAAGTTCGCAAATACCCTGCTTCGGCTCCGAGACCTAGAGCGTCGGCGAGATCGCGATCGCGATCGACTACGTCCTTAAAAATTAAAAATATTTTCAACGTTTAAAGGGAATGCTCTAAGCAGGCAATAATACGAGCCTCTGTACCGCCTTCGCTCTCGACTTCTACTTCTACTCCGACTGTGAGTTCTGCTTCTTCCTCTTCCCCTACTATGACTTCTAGAGCGTGAACGAATATGTCCGCTTTGCTGATCGCTGTAGAAAGAAGCTTTTTACCCAAAAACCTTATTCAGATTGCATAAAAGAAAACAAAACAAGGATAATGAGGAAACACAGGAATATCAAGAGAAAAGATGTCAAATAATAACTAAAGCATAGCGGATACAAAACTTTTCTTACCGCGAACGTGAACCATCATTTTGATGCCGATAGACATGTGAGTTTTGTTCATCATACACTCTATCATTCTCCCTATAGTACTGCTGCTCGTTTCTGCTATTCCAACTCCCATAATTCGACTTAAGACAGAGAACATGAGCATACTTAATGTTCTTTCTTAAATAATACCTGTGCTGGGTTTGGGGGATCACCCCTAGTATCGTGTTCATACCAAGGCATCATCTTGCTAACTGGAAAGATTTTTATAAGATGCAAAGTGCATAAACTTATAATCGATTTTCTATTTTTTTTTTCAAAATTAAACTGTTCTTTCTTATTATTAATAAAACAGAAATGGCCACAACAAAAAACTGCTGCTGACGCGAACATTCCATGGGCGAAATTATCGACTGGGAGGGCTGCTATGAAGTTTGTACGCAATTGCACATAATTTGTTTGTCTGCCCCGTATCTACGTAATTCGAAACATTTATAATTTATGAAAACTTATTTTTCTGTACTTTTTTGAATTAGAATATCATTAAATGTGTTAAGAATGGTCAGAAGGAAAGGTAGAAGTCGTAACGCTAAAGCAGCTGCTAAGGGAAGAGTTGGATCGTCGTTCGGAAAATCTAAAGTTCTAAACAATATAGTCGATTGCCACATGAACATTCATTTCAGAGATCTAAAAGACTGGAAGACAACGATGTTCTTGCTGAGCAGGAGAAGCGAATCGAGAAGATAAAAAAGGTTTCCGCTTCTGAGTTACATGAACAAGAATTAGCTCGGTTATTTTGTGCTTTACATCAAGAGAAAAATTGTTTTTTTTTCAGTCAACCCCACACTATCGTTATTCGGCGTGGTAAAGTTGGGACTTATGTAAAAGCTTTAGAGAGAGATTTGCGTAATGTAATGTCACCGAATACTGCTATGAAGCTCAAGGTAATCCCGCTCACTTTTACCTGAGTCCATATGATTTCAGATTAATAAAGATAATAATATCAAAGATTTCATTGTTACTGGCGCTGTTTTGGGTGTAACTAACATGATGGTCTTGACCATGAGTGACAATAGTCTTCAGCTACGTATGATGAGATTTCCACAAGGACCCACTTTGTGTTACAAAGGTAGTTGGCCAATTTATAATAATAATCTGGTTTTCCGTTAAGTTAAACAGTATTCAATTTCCCGGCACATCGTGTCATCTCAGAAACGTCCCGTATCTTCCGAGTCATTCTACAAGCGTTTGCCTCTTGTTGTTATGAATGGCTTTGCTGGAGAAGAAAAACATTTGAATTTAGTTCAAACATTCATTCAAAATATGTTCCCTAGTTTGAATGTTGATACAGTTGGTTTTAGGGTTCATACTTACCTAGACGTTTCGTTCAGATTAATCTGAAGACAGTTAAGAGATGTTTAATGGTAAATTATAACAAAGAAGATGACACGATCGACATTCGACATTAGTAAGTTAGCTCAATCTATCATATTATTTCATTCTTCAGTGCTATTCGCGTCGTTGCTTCCGGCCTCACCAAATCCACCAAAAAAATAATCAAAGCCGAGAAACTATCCACGAAATCAGTTCCTGATCTTTCACGATATAAGGACATTTCTGACTTCTTCCTGAAGTAAGTCTTCCTGTTTTTTTATTCATGAATGAATCACACTATTGCATTCTTCATGTTGGTGACCTGAGTTTGAATCTTTTGGAAAGAGAGAAAAAATCATTTCATTCTCTGGTTTACAGTCCTGGGCAGTTGAGCGATAGTGAATTCGAAGGTGAGCAGCAAGAAGTGGAATTGCCGCAAGAGATAAGTTCTGGAACAGGGTGTGGAGCAGGACAAAAAACCAATGTCAGGTAATATAGAGACAGCACATAGTCGTCTAGATATTTCTAATCACAGGCTGATGGAGTTGGGCCCAAGGTTGAAACTAGAGTTGGTCAAAATTGAAGAAGGAATTGACGAAGGAGAAGTCTTGTACCACAAATATGTCGAGAAGACTCCTGCTGAAATAATGGAACTGAGAAAGAAGGCTCCATTAGTCAAGTAAGAAAACTTTTTCAGGATAATAATTTTGTTTTAAAACATTAGGAAATTGAAAAAGCAAGCAGAAAGAGAAGGCCAACACAGAGCTATCCGACGTTTGACTGCGCTCAAAGAGAGTAAAGACAGAGAAGTCGTTTACTGTCTTTTACCAGTCACTGTTTTTTATATTTTGTAGGAAGCTGAGTTCAAAAGTTACATGGAGAAGGCGGCCAGGCAACAAGCTGCAGCTACGGGTCAGTCTGAAGAAATCGAGAATCAAAGGGAGAGAGACCGCGAAATTGCGATGAATCGTGAAAGGTCAGTTATTAATCTAACAAGGAACCGCAAATATCATAATTCATTGTTCAGAGAGGAAAAAGCACTAGAAGAGAGAGGTGAAGAGCCTGGTGGTAAAAGAGTGTTCAAACGCCGTGGGTACTACGAAAGGCAGGAGCAGGCTAAAAAAGCCCGCGACGAAGAAGGCGGTCATTTCAACAGCAATCATGAAGATAGAAATGAAAGATCTGGTTTCCGAGGTAGACCTGTAGGAAGAGGTGGTAGAGGTGGTAGAGGTGGAAGAGGTGGAAGAGGTGGAAGAGGTGGAAGAGGTGGAATGAGAGGTCAAGCTAGATCCGGAGGTTTTGGTCGTTCAAATGCGGACGGTGGATTAGATTACTCTAGAAAGAAAAGAGGTGGCTGGAATTGATTTGTTTTTTTTTCACCTTGTTACTGTTTTTTGTTACATCTATTTGTTGTATGATTTTTGTTATTGTTATACTGTATGAAAACATAAAGAAAATTCGCGAGTTTAATAAACTGATAATTCAACGAGACGCGTGACGTTTCTGGCGCAATCTTCAGCTTCCCTCAACCATCTGAATCCAACCAAGTTTCCTATTTCTATCAGCAACTCCATTTGCGGACAGCAATGGCTTCTAACTTGATAGAAATCGCAGAAGTCGTTTCCTCTTCGTTTCTGGCATTAATTTCTTCTCTCTAGTAGAGATTTACACTACGTATGCAGCCCAGATTTCTCAAGCACTGCCATTTTTCGCTTTTGTTAAATATGAGATGAAGTTGGAGTGTGTTATAGAACTGTGATGAAACATAATCGATGGTTTGTGAAAAAAAACTTGTAACACGCTTTTTTCCAACCTTCTGGGAATTGTAACACGTTACATCCATCAACGTTTCCCGATGTTCATACTGGAAAATACAGAAAAGCTCAATAAATGCAATTTATTATTTAATATAAAAAGAAGGATTCAATATGAATAGATACTACACAGTTGATGATTTTGAAGTTGTAGCTAATCATTGTCTCTGGATTAATCCGGACACACAGTAATGGTTGAGAGTTTTGATATTTGGATCTTACTTTTGTACTTGTGTGTTATTGTATGATTGCACAGAAATTCGATGTTACTAAACTATTTCCAAGAGACAGAAAAACAGGGGTTTACTCCCAAAGAAAACGTGGCAAAGCGTAAGGGAAATAACGAGAAGTGACTAGATACATAGCGCTGATACCCTTGATTAGGCTGAGTGACAATCTACAACAGAAGGGCTAAATAATATAGTTTTACTTTTTTGGTCAATAGACAACTAAACAAAAGGCATTAATGAACTGCACCGGAATAGTGGGCTGCGACGAAGCAGACAGTTCCGTCCAGTACCGATAAGTATTCCGTTCTCCAACAACTCATTGAGTTCTATAGAAAAGTTCCAACTCCTTCAAGTAGTCGATACAGAATGCTGTATCTTCTTTTGGCATGAAAAAGCACATAAAAGTATTGAGGAAAGCTATTATGGGAAGCTTTTCAACTTGCAAGGCGTGAAGAGAGAAGTTTTATAAGAGTTACAACAGAGAGTTCTATATACACCGTGGATGAGCACACTGGGCGAGTCAAGGCGTTAACATTAGGAAGAAGCTTTTGAATAAGATTTGAGCGTTTTCTATGATGCCATAACTTTAGGAGACATGAGTTGGTTTATGGTGGCGGTGAGAACAGGCATGGACAGACGGGTGTTGAAACAAGTTATACAAAAAGACAAACGAATGTGCATGTATGGAAAATATTATATCAAATAGTTGAATGAAAACAATAGAAAGATCGCGGTGCTGAAAAGGTCGCTTGCGATACGTAGGAGAACGTTCAAATTCTTCGGAAGAGTTTGCGACTGCACTATGAGCTTCTTGGATGTGAAATCAAATGATACATGCAGTACTCTACTATTATATTTAAAGATATTATATACTTAATTGATTGAGTTATTTTTTAGTGTTCATGTGTTGTATGTGTGGTTAAGAAAAATAAGCTTTTCATTTGAATATCCTTTGATTTGTTTGGTCATGAATTAGCAGCCATCAGACGAGCTTTCGCACATTCAGGACATAATATGTCAGTTCCATCTGTTATAAAGCCTTTTCCAACCAATGAAGTTGTACACTGAGCGCACATGAAACAGTCATTATGCCAATGTCTGTCTTCGAAAGAAATAAATTTGGCTCCTCCGATTCCTGAAGTATCCTATTGAAGTTTAGTTTCGGAACAATAACTAACCAGTGATTGGTTTTGTACAAGCATTACATCTTTTAGCGAATAATTCTCCATAACAGTTTGCACAATATGGCTTTTCATCTTTGCTGGTGAAGCGTTGTCCGGCTAAACTTGAGTTGCAGTGTGTGCAGCAGAAGCATTCGCGATGCCACGGTTCGTTCTTATATGTAACTCCACCTGTTGTTATAACCTATAATGATATGAGGGTTAATTCATATTCACTCAAGTGCGAAATGCAAAGGAAATTCGAAATAGCGCGACAGATCATTCCGTAAAATTGGGAAGAAAAAAGAAAAAGCAACCAGTAGTAAATCAATTCAGTGAGCGTGTTTGCATTTCATGTAAACTTAATGGTTACGAACGAAATAAATCACCTTTTTACATTTATTACATCTTGTTGCGAACTTTTCTTCATAACAAGCTCCACAATAGACATCTTCATTTTTTGGAATAAACGATTTGGTTCCAATGGGATTTTTGCATAAAGCACAGCAGAAACATTTGTCATGCCATTGTTTACCCTTATACTCCATTTTTTTCATACCTAAATATATGTATATTAACTGCTATTATCAATAAATATACCAGCTCGGAATATTTCATTACATCCATCGCATCTTGTTGCGAAAGCTTGATCATAGCAGTTTGAGCAGAAGATTCGATCATTTTTACTTCCAAACGGCATGTCAACCAATGATATTTTACACATATTACATAAGAAACATTGCTCATGCCAATGCTTATCTTTATATGATAAATCCTGCAAATATTGAAATTAGAGAATGGACTTTATTTATGTTCTCAGTTTTGAAAAGAGAAGGAAAGGCAATTTGCATGTAAAGCTATTGAATGGAACCATTATCGAGCTTCAGCAATTTAGGAGAAATTCAACAAAAAGCTTACGAATAAACAATTTCAATAACGAATAGAAAGTTCTTGTATTACCTGAGTGGAAAAGTAAAAATAAATATTGTTGACTAATCTAATGAGTAAACGAAACTAATCCTTTAAGTGCAATTGGTAGAACGAGAAAAATGGCGGCTTCAGAAGTTAAAAGGCGCTTCCGATGCCGTTTCCCGTTGCATTCTCTATGACATCAAGAATGTGATTTCGGAAAGTTTAAAATATGGATGTAGTGTTAGAGTTTTGATTATTGAAGTTTCAAGATACATTGGATTTTCTATTTGAACATACAACTAACCTTCGAATCGATTCCGATTGGTTTCGCACATTCATCACATTGATTAGCAAAAACATCTTCATAGCATTTAATGCAGTATGGTTGCTCTTCTCTCATAATATATCTGCAAGTTGTATTGATGTGTATCCACGAAATGTAGAAGATTGGTATTACCTTTGGCCGGTTAATGTCTGGTCACATTGCCAACAACAAAAATGATCACTGTGCCAATCCTTGTTCATAGCTTTTGTATATTCACCGGCAAAAATTAGCTGAAATCATTTGGAGTATTACATTGAATCGAAATTAACTAAAATTCTGGAAAAATACAAGATTTTTTTTTATAAAATTCACATTTATAATACAGAAAAATGGATATTTAAAGTGATTTTTCTGTATAATCTTAACGAAATGCTATGAAGATGTTGAATTGGGCCTAGAAAAAGACAAAAAAGAAGGGAAAAAGAGCACAGTTGGAGATTTCAAATTGCTCACGATTTCTCTTTTTTATATTTCACTCTCGTTCTTTCGCAAAAAAAATATGGAAGCAGAGAGAGAGAAAGGGAGAACGAGAGGGATTGAGAGAGGAAGATAGAGAGAGAGAGAGAGAGAAAGAGAGGCATTAAGAAATAATAAGAGTGAGTGAGATTAGTAGTAAATGAGTAGAATGAGGGTAACAATAATTCGAAAACAATTTGTCTCGTTTTTGAAATTTCTTGAGATCATATGAAGGTGGGTGGATGTATTCTTTATCAACATCAAGTACAATGAAGTTCATTTTCTTCTCATAAAATATTCTTCTGCATGTAGCAAAGGATGCTGCTCAATGATATGATAAAGCTTATTGTAATATTAAAAGGTGATGAGAGAGAAATGAAATGGGTGTGGACAAGAAAATGAATTTGAAAATTGAAAGAATGAATGATCTTCCATGGAAAGAAGGTTAGCTCTTGGGAGAAGGTGAATAACAAAATGAAACGTGCAAAGCGTTTGACTAATTACGAGTTACGAATCGTGAAACAGATAGTTTCTGTTGAGAGCACTGGAACTTTACAGCAAGACGAAAGTTAGGAGGTAAAAGGTTAAAATGAAAAAAAAACTAAATATAGAAGAGACGAAAGAAAAAGAGAGAAGGGACGCAAGAGAGAGAAAACTATTTGAAAGGATAAACAAGCAACAGCTGGCTCAGAGCTTCTGACTTCTGCTCAAAAGCGTGGTTTACTGGATGAGCTCGTAAAAATCGAGCTTCTTCCCAATTTCCAATGCTATTTCTCATTTTTGTTCTTTTTTGTTCTACATCTTTTACGAGATCCGAGATTCAAGAATGTCCGTAGAAGGAAGAAGATGAAGAAGGAAAAACGGAGTAAACGAGAAAGCTCAGGATGTATAAGCTGCTCCATAGGGAGATGGGCACGTCGCCGGGGTAAATTCAGAAGGGAATCTATGTCTGTCTGTCTACATGTAGTATTTATGGATTTGAGAAGAGGACAGTTATTGAAAAACATAAAGAAATGACAAAAGGAAAAGCTTCATCTTCTCTTCTTCCTGAGCGAAGAGAAAGATAGTAAAGAGTATTTTGAAAAGATGTCAAATAAGCTGTCAGTTAATTCAGAAATCATATTATAATAGGGTATTCGATCGATTCAAAAATTGTAAGAAAAGTTTTCTTCTTTTCCTGTGTTCTCAAAAATGAGCAAGAGAATTGATTAAACAAGAGAAATGGCAGAGATAGAGAAGAACAGATTTAGGAATGAAAAAACGGACGATCGTTTGATGATCTTTCCCGAACACACAGGCTATGATGGAGCATCGCTTAGAATGAACAAGTGATTATAAGCCCTGTCTTTTTTGGATGACTAATGTTATGAAGAATAGATTTTTAAACAAAATTTTATGAAGATTCACGAAATTTTTTCTCGAAATTACGCCATGAAAAGAAAAGAAATAAGTTACAGAAGGCTAGTTGGAAGCTTTAAACCTCTGTTCACTCGATTAACTCTCTTTTCTCCTGACCATCTCGTACTTGCTTCAATCTAAATATACGCCTATATAGAAATTTGTATTAGGAAAGAAGTTTCCACTGAGCTACTAAATAAAAAGTTAGCGCTAAGATTTGTTCGAACAACGGAAAGAATGAGTCCAGACGACGATTGGCTGTAATATCTCATCTGCCACCCCCATCGACCAAACCAACCTCCACACCCATCGCTGCTTTACCTTCGTCATCGAATGACGGAATAAGCGATAGAAATGGGAAAGAGAGAAGATGAGAAAAAGAATAAAAATTTGGACATCAAAAGTACGACGAAAAATTATATAAAGAAGCATAAACTTTTAAAAAGTGTGGAAACTTCTAATACTGCAGTCTTCTCAATAAATCAAAAGTTTCCTATCTCAAAAATCATTTGTTTTTCGTCAGCTTATGTTTCAGTCGAATAATTTAACTAACAGATAGGATTTTTTCCAAATGCTGCCTCATCTAGCCAATGCAACGGTATGGATTAACGTCGTTTTTCCGACTATGGCATCTGAAGGCTAGCCAAGCCATTCAAATTAGGTAAGTGAGGCGGAAGAGTTGGTAAATGTGAGGAATTGCAGTTGAAAAAGGCGATTTTCCGAACAAAATTGCATTAAGTTCGATGATATTGGGAAAATGCTAGTTCAGTTAATGAATTATTGAGTAAGAAAGTACAACAGGAGGTATTCTCATATCTCACGAATTCTTTAATTAAAAAAACGAACATTCAGATAAATATTTAAAACACACAGTGGAGAGTGATAGACTGTGAGTACTGGCGAGGTTGAGGGAAATGTAAAGAGAGGAAAATAGGTGGAAAATATGCGAAATGAGAGAGAAGCGGGAGAAACAGAAGGAAAGCGAGGATGAATGCAACCGTTCTCTGAACTCAAAAGTCGAAAATGATTTTCATTCCGAACGCGGAGGTGTTCACGTGAAAATTGTTGTCACAGTTTGATTCAAGTTAAGAGATAAGAAAAAAAGCTTATTCTTACTGGTATGATAAGGGAAGGAGAAGAAAAAACTAGGCTGAATCATAGGAAGTCAAACAAAAATAGATTTTAAGGACGAGTTCTGTGATTGGGGACGAATTGATAGTTGCTTGGATGTTCTAAATTTCAGAGCCTTTTTTCAAAGAGTTTGAAACTTGTATTTCATTATAGAGATTGAGAAGAGAATTCAATAGCTCAAGAGGACTCACATTCATAGAACCTTCTTTCATTGAGTTGCGAACGTTAGAAACCAACTAAGAAAAAGTGGAAAAAAACAAGTTCTAAAAACGAGTTGCAGTTTCAGAACTTATACTCCTTCAAGGAGGAGAACTTCACGTGAACTCACGTTTGAACGAAAATCAGAATAAAGGTTATGTAAGCTAATTAAAACAAGACACAGTGTTAGTACTAACTATGCAAATATCGAAAAAGTTCCATTTCTCGTTCTTCGCAGAATTTACAATTCATATGTTTTGTTTAAAGCTAGAGTTGTTGAAAGAAGTCCTGTTTTGGAAGAAATATTATATAAACTGACCTCATCACAAGCGGCACAACGTGGCTTATGTAACTCAGCGTAATGCCTTTCGCAATAAATTTCATTATCTTTGATACAATAAGTTAAATCCACCAGAAGCTGCAAGTTTAAAATAAATTCAAATCTTAGTCTTGTTTGTGTGTTTTCATGCGAGAGGTCATGTTAACTTGAAAGACGGCTCTCTAATGAGTTGTATCGAAACTCCTTTTTTCATAACACAAGAAACAACTAACTTGTTCGCATGTTGCACAGGTAAAGCAAGCAGGATGCCAACCAGTAGAATCACCAAACTTTGGAGCAATGACCGCCATTTCGTTCTTTGGTAAAACTCCACGACATTTGTGACATTCCTTCAAAGATATTTAATGAATAACTGTTCTTTCAACTTTTCCTGTTTTTAAACAAACGATTTACTAAGAAATTTTTTTTGTTACTTTTTGAGCTGAAAAACAAACTTGTGAGTTGCGCATTCAAGCTTCTTCGTGATCATTTCAATTACATTAATCCGATTAATAAATCATACTTTCTTTCATTAAATACATGACACGTGCCAAGACCAATACGAAGGGAGTATTGAAAGAAAGAAGAAGAACTAACCATGGCTTTCGTAGCACTTGCAGCAACATATCCAATATCGAGAGCGATTTCATTCCGAGCGTTGATAAACTCTTCGTAAACCTAGAAAAGAATGTTCTGATACACGGACAAGAGTGAATATTCGCACTTTCTTTTCAGGAGTTGTACCCAAATGACGACAGTAAGCCACGGAGAAATCATGACGAGGCAGTTGGTTTATTAACTGCTTCTCGCGATATTTCTCCCCAGACGAATTCAAACGGGGAACCATATGATTTGGTAATTGCGACATATAATCCTCAACCTTAAAAAATAAAAATAATTTAAATCAATATAAAGAGTAGTTCTCTTGCACTACGGAAATATTGAATCTAACGTTATAAATCCATCTTCGGGCAGATATGGATCTTGGGGCGAACCACAGACAAGCCTGATTCATGAATGATATCAGGTACGGGTCAGACAACATATCCTCAGATAAAAAGCACATGGTTTTTTCTTTGTGGAATACGAATGTGAAATGATAGGAAATGAGGGGAACAGCTTCTTCAAACTATCTGTACTTTTGTAGTTCCGCCCCTCTTACCTCTATTTTTCATGTAAATCAAATAGAACAACCGCTCGCACAACATTTTAAATAGAAAATGAAAATTGACTTACTTTTTTTCGATTTAAGCCGGGAGGGACCCATGCATATCCGTGACTGACAGAACCAGGTGAATCATCTCGAACTGCAGTACTTACGGGCATATTTGCTGAGAAAAAAAGAATAAAATAATAAACAAACAATAGTCTGGAAAATAAAAATATTTTGATAACAGTGTAGTTCAATAAATATGCAGAGAAGCATGAACTATATTGACACTGGTAAAAAGAAGGAAAATTAAGGAACAAGTTTAAAACTGAGAAAATACTTACGTGGTGGCTTGATTCCTAGCCGTTCGTATATATTAACTACTTGATTTGGAGGTAATTCGTGATCGGCTTTGTCACATTTGCAGTGAACGCACACCTTCCTGCAAACAGACAAATTCCAATTATTTATTTTTCAGACCTATATTTGAGGACTCAGAATCTAATTTTTATAAATATGTTTTGTGATGAAAATTCTGACTGAAAAGCTATGCAAATGATGAAGGAAAAGACTGAATACTACTTCTTTGGCATCGGATTGCTAAGATGAAAGAGCCAACATGGTTGGAGGATGTCACTTGATATGGGTCGTCCAGGGGCTTTTTATAGAGAAATACTTACAAGCTTAAGGGAAAGGAGAGTCAATGATAGATATAGAGAACGAGAGAGATAGAGAAAGAAAAAGAGAAAGAAAGAGAGGGGTGAATCTCTTATTGTTCCTCTATCATCGCCCAGCTTTACCATTGAATGCTTCGTCTACCACCCGCATGGTTAAGCAAGCGAAGCAGCAACTGAACGACGAAAACGATTTGGAAGAAGCAACTCATATATGGAAATCTATCGACAGACATCTATAAAGCCAGCAGAGCTCTAAGACTTTTCTTTATATCTCTCTGGATATCTAACTACTATAATACGGATATATAAATCTATGAATGAGAGCTTCCATACAAGTTGGGTCGAATAAACATGCTAAATTAGAGGGAGAGAATAGCGCGATGGGAGAAACAGAGTTAGACAGCATTGACAGAAATCAAAGAGTTTAAAAGAAGAAACAGAGTTTCCACAATGAATCACAGGGGAATAGTTTCTAAATGTGAGCTGAAAGCTTCATTGAGAGTTGGCCTCCCGGCAAAGAAGACGTTGAGCTTTCAATGAGGACGTCGTCTCAGGCATGACGTCATTATATGAATCCTCTCCAACTTGCTCAAGATCATGTCAACGTTTGAGAGAAGTTTAATTTGAAAATAAACTTTGCATGGACTCCACAAAAGCTTAGGAAGCCTAAACAACACAAAACTCAACGGCCGTATTAGCGCCTAAGAAGAGTTTATTGAATTGGACTTTTTTTTTAAACTCTCCTTTCCGTTTTTATATGTAGCTTTAACATGTATGTAACTACTTACAGTATTCCAGAAAGGAACGGTAAAAGTGGCTTCATTCAAAGAATGGAATGAAGTTATGAATTAATAAATTGTATGCATATAGTTATAGAATAAGATAGGAGAAGAGCTAGACGACTGATGAGGAAATATGTCCACAGACAAAGACTTCCAAAAGTCGTGGAAAGACAATAAGATTCTATTTTTTCTTTTTCTTCTTTCTTTTTCTCCTTAACCCGAAACTTATCCTTATATCTATCGTCCCGGCGAGTGATTCGAGTGAAACCTCAAGGGAATTCAACATTACTCCTAACTACCACAAGCTTTTCCATGCTTCTCTGTTGCTTAAGACGCTATTTTCTGAGTTTTTCCTTCTTTTTTCGACTGTCAAAAATGTTAAAAAAAATTATGGTCATGAATTATAAAAATAAATCGGGGGAGTTCAGGAGATCATGTCTTCGAGCAATCATGGTACACGAATTATGAAAAAACCCTGCTTTCGCTTTCTCCCTCTTAATACGTATGGGGCAGGCAGCTGAACTGAGAAGGCTAAGTAAGCCAGCCATGCTTCCGATATGTTTCAAAAGAACAAGTTCAAGGAAAGTTTAACGAATCCATAATTCAAGTGGAAAGGAGAGTGTGTTTTCTCGAAATAACGGTAAAAACAAAATGTGTTTGTGAGGAAGCAGTTAGCTCGTAACGATTTTGGAATGCTTCCCTTATGTCCAGAATGGTCAGGTGAAATAAATCTTCTTGACATGACTCCTGTTTCCTCTCCTTCGCAGTTCATTTATCAGAGCAAACAAGAAATGAGAAAAGGATAAGAATAAAAAAATGTCCTTAGGGAACATCCTATGCTGTCATTTTAATAATCTTTCTTTTCAAAAATATTTTTTCCCATCTTTCATATTTCCTAAGAGAAAACATTCCAGCATCTGGACAGCTAATGAAAGACACATTTTTCATGAACGGCCTATTTACAATTGAGTTTGAGTGAAAAATAAAATTTTGAATGCAGTTATTACGCATTACGCAACAATAATGATTTATTGGGACAAAGCTTTGGTACAAGTTTGAGTTCATGATAGCTCACGTTTATTTTGGGTCATTGCCCAGCAGTTTATTCCTGAATGTATACGACAAGCCAAATTAATTTACGTGAGAATTCGATTGGGATAGAAGGAAGAAAAACTTGAAGCACAAATATATAGCAGAAACTTCTTTTTGTTTCCTCAATATTTCCCTTCTCAACCATTTCTCTATCGGCTGATGAAAACATCTCGCTGTGAAAAGAAGAGTGACGAAGTTTAGGAGCAAATTGGGTCTTCTCTCATCGTTACTTCGATTGAAACTTCATTTTTTCTTATTCAAATCAAAGCTTCTTCAATTTGTTTGCGTTGGACACTGTCCAAAGAAAGAATGAGAAGGAGAAGCTTGAACTACATTTCTGATGGCCAAACAAGGCATCTCTTTAAGCAGTTTGAGCGACAATTTCATTGTGTGCAAAACAATTTCATAAGCAACTTTCATGCAACGAATAAGTTTTTTTTACATTTTTCCCAGTTGCTTCTGCCATTGTACGTATGTAAGTTGAGATGAACAAGCTTATTTTCACATGCCTTGAGGGCAATTGACATGACATGATATGTTTCATTCAATCTTGTTCACACATCATCTCATTTTCTTCTCTTCGCTTTCCATTCAATCCTCAATTTTACTTTGAAGAAGTTCATGAGAACTTTTAATTTGGTGCGAACACTTTTTTCTATCACATTTATCACTAACTCACCAACATGTTTTTCTTTCTTCTTTTTTTTTTTAAAGTTTCACTACTTCTTTTATTATCTCTGTTCTCAATTGACTGTGCCTTCGGCAATTGATTTGTTACGTCTATGAGAAGCTGATTGAACTACGGACACTTAGTCGCGTTGGCTGCATGTGTGGACGGAAGACGTTCGGAAACGGAAATCCGTAAGCACGGCAGACCCCCAGATGGGAGAACGACGTCGTATATCTTAGAAATCCTCATAACTAAAACTAGATTGGCCTTACATGTGAGGGAGAGAGCATGTGTGAGAGAGATTATCGCTGCGAACACATTTGAAGGAAATTTCGATTCGTAAAAGGGAGAGATATGAAGTGGAAAAGAAGAGATAGATGAGAAAAACGTTTGTCCTTCTATGAAATCTGCTGGAAGTAGTCAAACATCATATGAACCAATAAGAATCAACACAAGAGAACATCAACGGCCGTTAGAAATCCTCAGGCGAATTCGTTTGAAACAATGGTAATTACTCGAAATCGATAAAAAATAAGAGAGGACCCAAATAATTCTACGTACGTAGCTCTGATGAAAGGAAAAAACAACAACAATAACAAAAAGTTTTCAGGAGCAGAAGTAGAGGGAGTCTAATTGTGTTTGTAAGCTTCGTCAAGTACCCTCAGACATCTGGAAAAATTCACTAGCAAATGGTTGCTTTTTCAACAAATTTCAAGTGTGAAAATTGAAGAGATGGATAATCGTTTGTAACAAATTCATAGCACATCAGCTATATAGAGTGTTCCTCGAATTATTCTGACCAACTTCCTTAAGGGGAAGCGTATAGGTCACAAATCGGCTACTCTTCCAATATAACTATAGAATAAAAAGAAGTGAAATTAGTTAAAAAGTAATCTGTGAGTTATTGAAAGGAGGAGGGAGATACACAAAAATCCATGAAGGAGAACAAATCAGGCGAATTTCGAAGAGGGCAAAAAAAAAGAATGGTTAGAACTTTAAAAAGATGCTGAAACAAAAATAGAGAGTGTTCAGAAAAAGGAGGAGATTGTAGAGCTTGTTACCAAAGTAAAGTACAGATACAATGTTTTAAAAGAGTGAAGATATTTAAAAAATATGTTTTGTTGTAGAAAAAAGTATTCAAAAGCATCCTTCGACAAAAGGACGTCGTCAATTATGCGCATTTTCTATAATTTCTTCACCAACACGAAGAAAAAAGAATTTTCTCTGCAACCAAGTGATCAGTCTTCCAACTCTCGTTTACTTTTCCAATGGAGTAATGGAAGCAATAAAAAACCAAAAAAATAAGGCTTCTCTTACACTGCTATATCTGCTTGTACTCGGGCACATGACGAAGTACTCGAAGCTACTTCTCCAGCTTTTGATCGAAGTGCTGATGATGACGTCGAACCGTTCGCCGTTCTTGATGTATTAGTGATTAACGGCCCTCGATTTGTAAATGATCCATTCTTCTTATGTGATGGAGGAGACATAGGCAGCATTTTCTTATTTTCTGATTCGGATGACGTTGTCGGCTCAGGTGACGAATGCACCGTCTTCACCGCAGGATATGAAGATGATGACGATGGTAGTTGGGCAGATTTAGCTGCTGCTGCTGCCGCTGCTTTCCGTCGTGAACTAGATGTTACAGGACGTAGAAAGAAATCCATATCTAGGTAAATCGGAGAACGGTGAAGCTAAGCAAACGGCAACAAATAGCCAGAGGGCGTTAATCGCGTTGCTGTCAATCACCCTTACTCGAATATGGAGGTAAACAAAAAAATAAAGAAATAATCAATTATTAGAATTTGAATATCTAATCAGAAGAACGCTGAACAATGATGACGACGTGCAACTGCGTTAGAAGACTCTTGGTGCTCCCCGGCCTGCTGCCGGACGCAGTGAAGGCGGAGCTCGGTCGTCTCGACTTGAACCAAATAAATATTGCTGAATTCGAGGAGAACGTAGACGGTCAGGAAGCAGCTGATGATCAAGTCAGGCTAAAGTTGAACTGACTAAAGAAAATTAGAAGAGAGGACGTTGAGAGTGGCTGGACCGGCAGGCTGGATGGTAATGCTTGATTTAGAACTTTAACAGCATACTATAGTTATTCATCTCGAACATAAGCTATATCTCTGTATCTGGGCGGTGAAGGTTCTGTATTTGACACACCGCCATTATTTACGTTCAGACCATTGCAGAAAGCCTTTGATTAAAACGAGTAATAAAGTTTTCACTGCTTGCCAAGTGAAAAAGATGGCTGGCAGCAGTAATGATTATCATCAGCGTTAAATTGCTTTATTTCAGCCAATAAAATGACTTCAAATATTCAAATATGCGCAT